>SJYC01113534.1:0-95397 GCA_006408675.1 Madoqua kirkii
ACTTCAGGAAGGTCACACAGCTAATAAGTGGTAGACTAGGATTCATACTTCTGCAGCCCGTTTTCAAAATTCATGCTCTTAACAATTTATAACCTGCCGTTTTTTATCAATCAGTATCCTTTGTATTTCTCAGAGCTCAATTGAATAACTGCCTTTGCTAAGAACTATACCTTGTTTATTTCTGGTAGAACTAGTTATGTCCTCATTGGAATTCACTATTACAATGTTGTACTTACTATAGTTCTCAAGGTATAATCCATTGGTACTAATTACATTAGCTCTGTATCTGTGTATATCCCACACTACACTAAGGCCACTTGAAATCATTTACAGTATCTTCCTATGACTTCTGTATCCCCAGTCCTGATCACAGACCTTAACACAAAGTATTCTGAAATTAGAAAGAATTGTTTGTTGGTTGGTGGAATGAATGAATGAGAGAGTGCATGTCTAAATAGAACATGCCAATATCTAACATCCAGGGGTATGCCAGTGTGACTCCTAAAGTTCAGTTATTATATAATTTTACTTTCAACTCAAATCTTGTGGAAACATGCTTATTTATTCATTTATTGCAAAATGTTTTTCTAAAAGTATTATTTTGTACTTGCCTATGTCAGAAGCTATTTTCTGCCTAGTATTTAGGGTTGAGCACAACCACCCTATGCTTTCATGGAACTCAGTATTGACTGGTCAGACAACAAGAAAATAGCATTTACTTTCTAATTTGGCAGCTGTTACTGGGGTATATCATTCTACATAAGTCCTGTTCAATAAATTTGAGTCCAGAATGGCTCTCAGTGTTCATTATTTTCAGCACCTTTGTTGATAGATTTCAAACAATTGAGAATATCAACAGCAGACATGCCGGTGATATTTGTCATATTTCTATCATCATTTAAGCTTTGGTTGTGTTTGTTTTCATCATATAATTTAAAGGAGGCTCTTTTTTCCTTTCTTTTCTTTTTCCGGGCATGTATGCTATGGGAAGGTGAACTGTTCTGTTAGTTTTCATAGAGTGTAACAGGACCCCAGATATGGCCACTTAAAACTTGACTATTGATCTAAAGTATTTTATACTTATATATGCTATGTTAATTAGTGCATATTATAGATTTTATATCTGTTTAACTGATGACTTATATAATAAGTATTTATTACAGTATTATTTTAAAAATTCAATAACTAAACACTGTCCAATAGAGCAAGGAAAATGGAGAAAAAATCCAAGCACAATAATAATGTCTTTATATATTGGGCTGGCCAAAAAGTTGGTTCGAGGTTTTCTGTAAGATTGTATGGAAAAACCCAAACTCACTTTTTGGCCAAGCCAATATTATGGCAGAGGTAAACTTAGCTTATACCCACTCTCATGCTGCTGTTTGAGGCAGTGTTTGAGAATCATATTAACCTTGCCTTGGTCCTCGCAAAAGTCAGGATTCCAATTTAGTGAGCTAAACTTTTGTTTTCTTTTACTCTTGTATCAGCTATTTATTCTCTGCTCAGAACAACTCTTTTTACAGATGATCTTTCCTTTGGGAGAAACCTCTTTATGCTGTTTCTAAAGCAACTGTTACTTTCTGAAAGCAACTTGAATTATCCTTTCTCTCTAGCTTTCCAATGACTTTTTTTTAATTAGGGAGGAAGTCATGGTTTTGACAACATAATGCATAAATTATTAGGAATTGCAGCATACTATTAATATGTGCCTACAGGGGAAATTTCAGCTTTACACAAAGGAGAACCTTGAAATTTTTGTTTCGATCATATATGACCATATATGAGGATAAACTGAACTGAACTGAACTGGTGAGGGTAAAGTATCTGCTTACCAATTCAGGAGACACAGGAGATTCAAGTTCAATCCTTGGGTCAGAAAGATCCCACCTGGGCGGGGAAATGGCATCCCACTCCAGTATTCCTGCCTAGAAAATCCCACAGACAGAGGAGCCCAGCGGGCTACATCCATGGAGTTGCAAAGAGTCGGACATGACTGAGTGACAACAATAACAAATCAAAGGTATTTAGTGCCTTCATCCAACAGAACAAAATAAAGTAAATGAATTATTTCACTACAAGTTTTATATTGTGTACCTTTTTTTTTTTTTACATCAGAGAAAAGCTATAATTCCCAGAGTTGTCTTCAGTTCAGTTGCTCAGTCATGTCCAACTCTACAACCCCATGGACTGCAGTACACCAGGATTCCGTGTCCATCACCAACTCCTGGAGCTTGCTCAAACTCATGTCCATTGAGTCAGTGATGCCATCCAACCATCTCATCCTCTGTTGTCCCCTTCTCCTCCTGCCCTAAATCTTTTCCAACATCAGGGTCTTTTCTAATGAGTCTGTTCTCGGCATCAGGTGACCAGAGTATTGGAGCTTCAGCTTCAACATCAGTCCCTCCAGTGAATAATAGGGACTGATTTCCTTTCGGGTTGACTGGTTGGATTTCCTTGCAGTACAAGGGACTCTCAAAAGTCTTCTCCAACACCACAGTTCAAAAGCATCATTCTTCGGCGCTCAGCTTTTTTCATAATCCAACTCTCACATCCATACATGACTGCTGGAAAAACCATAGCTTTTACTGGACAGACCTTTGTTGGCAAAGTAATGTCTCTGCTTTTTAATATACTGTCTAGGTTGGTCATAGCTTTTATTCCAATGAACAAGCATCTTTTAATTTCATGGCTGCAGTCACTATATGCAGTGATTTTGGAGCCTGAGAAGATAAAGTCTGTCACTGTTTCCATTGTTTTCCTGTTTTCCATAAAGTGATCGGACCAATGCCATGATCTTCATTTTTTGAATGTTGAGTTTTAAGTCAACTTTTTCACTCTCCTCTTTTACCTTCATCAAAAGGCTCTTTAGTTCCTCTTCATTTTCTGCCATAAGGATGGTGTCATCTGCATGTCTGAGGTTATCGATATTTCCCCTGGCAGTCTTTATTCTAGCTTGTGCTTCATCCAGCCCAGCATTTCACATGATGTACCCTTCGTAAAAGTTAAATAAGCAAGGTGACAATATACAGCCTTGATGAACTCCTTTCCCATTTTGGAACCAGTCCATTGTTCCATGTCCAGTTCTAACCTTTGCTTCTTGACCTGCATACAGATTTCTCAGGCAGGTCAAGTGGTCTGGTATTTCCATCTCTTGAAGAATTTTCCACAGTTTGTTGTGACCCACACAGTCAAAGGCTTTGGCATAGTCAATAAAGCAGAAGTAGATATTTTTTTTCCTGGAATTTTCTTGCTTTTTCTATGATCCAGTGGATGTTGCCAATCTGATCTCTGGTTCCTCTGTCTTTTCTAAATCTAGCTTGAACATCTAGAATTTCTCAGTTTATGTACTGTTGAAGCCTAGCTTGGAGAACTTAGAGCATTATTTTCCTAGTGTGTGAGATAAGTGCAATTGTGTGGTAGTTTGAGCATTCTTTGGCTTTGGAATGAAATGGTATTGGAATGAAATACCTTTCTTTGATATTGCAATGAAAACTGACCTTTTCCAGTCCTATGGCCACTGCTGAGTTTTTCTAATATGCTGGCATATTGAGTGCAGCACTTTAACAGCATCATCTTTTAGGATTTGAAATAGCTCAACTGGAATTCCATCACCTCCACTAGCTTTGTTCATAGTGATGCTTCCTAAGGCCCTCTTGACTTCACCTTCCAGGATGTCTGGCTCTAGGTGAGTGATCACACCATTATGGTTATCTGTGTCATGAAGATCTTTTTTGTATAGTTCTTCTGTGTATTCTTGCCATCTCTTCTTAGTATAACATACCTTGTAACCTGGCCATTCTTTCTTTTTGCTTTTTTATTGAGATATAATTGACAGCTAGCATTATATTAGCTTCAAGTGTACCACATAATTATTCAGTGTTTGTTTATATTGTGAAATGATCATCATAGTAAGTCTAGTTAATATTGAGTTGGCCAAAAGGTTCATCCAACTTTTTCCATAAGATGTTGTCACGAAACCCAGTATCTATCATCATATATAGTTACAATAGTGTTTTTCTTATGATGAGAGCTTTTAAGATCTCTTAGCAACTTTAAAATAGACCTTCAGTTCAATTCAGTTCAGTCACTCAGTCATGTCTGACTCTTTGTGACCCCATGAATTGCAGCATGCCAGGCCTTCCTGTCCATCACCAGCTTCCGGAGTTCACTCAGACCCACATCCATCAAGTCAGTGATGCCATCCAGCCATCTGATCCTCTGTTGTCCCCTTCTTCTCCTGCCCCCAATCCCTCCCAGCATCAAAGTCTTTTCCAATGAGTCAACTCTTTTCATGAGGTGGCCAAAGTACTGGAGTTTCAGCGTCAGCATCATTCCCTCCAAAGAAATCCCAGGACTAATCTCCTTCAGAATGGACTGGTTGGATCTCCTTGCAGTCCAAGGGACTCTCAAGTCTTCTCCAACACCACAGTTCAAAAGCATCAATTCTTTGGTGCTCAGCCTTCTTCACAGTCCAACTCTCACATCCATACATGACCACTGGAAAAACCATAGCCTTACCTTCTTCTCCTGCCCCCAATCCCTCCCAGCATCAAAGTCTTTTCCAATGAGTCAACTCTTTTCATGAGGTGGCCAAAGTACTGGAGTTTCAGCGTCAGCATCATTCCCTCCAAAGAAATCCCAGGACTAATCTCCTTCAGAATGGACTGGTTGGATCTCCTTGCAGTCCATGGGACTCACAAGAGTCTTCTCCAACACCACAGTTCAAATACATCAATTCTTCTGTGCTCAGCTTTCTTGACAGTCCAACTCTCACATCCATATATGACCACTGGAAAAACCATACCCTCCCTTGTCTAGACAGACCTTTGTTGGCAAAGTAATGTCTCTGCTTTTCAATATGCCATCTAGGTTGGTCATAACTTTTCTTCCAAGGAGTAAGCGTCTTTTAATTTCATGGCTGCAGTCAACATCTGCAGTGATTTTGGAGCCCAAAAATATAAAGTCTGACAATACAGTGCTATTAATTCTAGTCACCATGTAGCAACCACATTACATCCCTAGGATTGATTTATTTTATAATGGATGCTTGTACCTCTTGACCCCCTTCACTCATTTCATCCTTGCCTCCCTGGTGTTGCTCAAAGTATTACAGCAGTCCTTCAATTAATAAATTCATTATAATTAATGCCTTTACAGTAGAATCCCTGTTGAAGACTGCATACATGCACTATCTTATAAATCATGAATATTAATGTTATGTAGTTATGCCCCAAAAGCCCCCAAAAGTGTGTAACTATAAAATGAGTCTTTCTGGAACTCTTTCACTTTTAGGAGTTCTTTTCATTAAGTTCTATTTCTCTCCTGCTCTTCCTTTACCAAAATGAAATAATGTGAACTGGTTACATCTAATTTATTCATTTTTTATCTTTCAAAAATATTATTCAGTGTCTACTTTAGATGTCAGATACTCTGGGATTCTGGAGGTAAGAGATTAGAAAGCTAAGGTTACTGCCCTGGAGAAATGGAGGCACTGTAGGAACAGACCTACAGTGTTAACACAATTATGACACAATGTGAGAAGTGTCCAAATAGAGATTCTGGCTGCACTTCATGAGAATAACCTTTTATTGGGTATTCATTATATTTGTTTTTATACTTTTATGTTTAAAATTAAGATAGGGTCAAATTGACTTTTTTGACACATAATTCCCACTTTTAAGACATGTATCGATCATATGGCCAGCATTGTAATCAGGCTATAGCAGGGTTCTAACATTCCAAAAAGCTTCCTTGTAATCTGTGTCCTTTATGATCACACCCTCTAATCCCTGCATCTCTCATCTGAACCTCTGGCAACCACTGCTTGTTATAGTTTTGTGTTTTGAAACAGTAAAAGTGTTAGTTGCATCAGTCATGCCTGACTCTTTGTGGTCCTATGGACTGTAGCCCACATCAGACTTCTCCGTCCATGGAATTCTCTAGGCAAGAATACCGGAGTGAGTTGCCATTTCCTTCTCCAGAGGATCTTTCTGACCCAGGGACTGAACCTGGGTCTCCTGCATTGCAGGCACATTCTTTACCGTCTGAGCCACCAAAATTGGCAGCCCCAGTTTTGTGTTCTAGAGAATGCTATATACATGGAATCACACAATATGCAACCTTTATAACTGGTTCCTTTGCATAAACATAGCATCTTTGATATTTATCAGAGTTGTTTCATATATTAATCATTTGTTCCTTTTTATTGCTGAATAGTATTCCCGGCATGGATGTTTTCATTTATTTACCCAATAACCCAAAAGGACATCTGGGTTATTTCCAGTCTGGGGTTATTCTGAATAGAGGTGCATTAATATTGATTAACAAGTTTTATAAAAACTAAGTTTTCATTTTTCCAGGTTAAACACCTGGGAGGGAGTCCAGGGTCATCTGGTAACTTCATGAGAAATCAACACACTGTTTTCCATTGTGGTTATACCATTCGCATTTCTACCAACTGTGTATGAGAGTTCCTGTTGTCCCCCATCTCTTTCAGCACTGAATAATGTCAATATTTTAAAGTTTTAATCATTTAATACCAGTGTCTTTTCATATGACTACTTGCCAGCTTTCATATATTCTATAATGAATCATCCTCTCAAGTCTATTGCACATTTCTTAAACGGGGCTGTTTGTTTTCTTCCTGTTGAGTAAGATGGTCAAGTATTTTGGACCCAAGCCTTTGTTAGATATGTGTTTTGCTTAATCATTTCTTCCTTTTAGAAAGCAGTGGAATCAGCTTTCAGACCACAGCTTCTGACTGATCTTCTGAGCATTGGTTGTATTTTCAGAGCCTTTACAGTGCTCTTCCTGTTTGTCTGGCGTGCGCCCCACCAAGTTGCAGGGTGGAATCTGAGTGCAGGTCTGCTCTGTAGCTTTAGCTCCCAAAGTCTGTGGTACTATGCTTAGAGCCAGATTCACTCATTTACAGTTGAGGGATGAACCCAAGTTCACGAACATCCGTATGGAGTTGCTTCCCCGAGCTCCTGCCTCTCTCTCTCTCTCGTTGCCCCCCATACTTTCCCATTTCTTGGAGCTCCCTTTTCAGATCCTTCAGCTAGAATGCTAAGGCTTTAGTTACCCCATTCAGCCACATACCTCCTGAAACCATGTTCACCTCCAGGACCAGGGAAGGAAAGGACCGGAAGAGAAAGAGAAGCATGGTCATTTATCCACCCTCTTGGGGCCACAACTCCTCTTATCAGAGAGGAAGATTTCCTTTCCTTAAAGTGTTTTTTTTTTTTTTTTTAAGTATAGCCGGTTTATAATGTTTGTGTTAATTTCTACTGGACAGCAAAATGATGCGGTTATCCATATGTACATTCTTTTTCATACTCGTTTCCATTATGGTTTATCCCAGGATGCTGAATATAGTTCCCTGTGCTCTCCAGTGGTATCCTGTTGTTTATCTTCCTCTCTTGATGGTTTTAAGTACCTAAGACCTTTGTCATTGCTGCTGCCAGCACAGCAAAATTGCCTGAGTGCTAAATTGTGAGAAGATGGAGTAAGAATAAGAGAGGAAGATGCTCCCCCGTTTCCCTACTCATTCACAGCCCCTTTCCTATCCTCACATCAGTTCAAGGGCTCTCCTAGAGCTTTCTCTGCCTTTGCCTGTTGTCCATTTTAGGCTTTGTACTGCCTGGAGTCCAGACTAGGGTTGATGAGAGGTCAAAGGAAGAGAGAGCTTACCATTAGTTGGAGGGTATTTTAAATTCTGGTCTTCTCCTTGTCATTTATATTTTGAGTTTTTAAATACCTGCTTTATGCATTCTGTCCAGGTTTTATGGCGGCATTCACGGGGGGAAAAGAATGGTGGGTGCTTACCTTCCTCAAACAGAACCAGAACTTCTCTGCTGGTTTTTTTTTTTTCCCTTGGCTGCTTTGGGTCTTAGTCACTGCACAAGAGGGGGGATCATCTCTGCGTCTTGCAGGCTCCTTTGTTTCTGGGTGCAGGCTGTCTAGTTGTGGCGCTCAAGCCTCAGTAGTTGCAATACTCGGACTTAGTTACACCATGACATGTGGGATCTTACTTGCCTGACCAGGGTTTGAACCCGCATACCCTGAATCCCAAGGCAGATTCTCAATCACTGGACCACTTGGAGAGTCCATCTGCTGTCTTTTAAAGCAGGGAGTTTTCACACTGTATCCTCTTTTTACCTGATACAGTTACTCAGAGGGTGCCATAGCTAAGCTCTGCAGAAAAACCAATGTGTTTTGAACTGCAACCAACCAATGTTAATTGTAATAGGCAATTTTGCACAACAGTCAAAATTTAAACATAAACAAGATGTTACCCAATGCTAAATTGCATGGATTTGCTTGTTATCTTGGGGAAGGCAGAGTTAGACACAGGTCCTTGAAAAAAGTATGAATTGTTACCTTTGACCACAACCCGACTATGACTCTGCATTCTAAACTTGCTTCCAATTAAGTGATGGCTTCTTGGTAAAGGATGAAAGCAAATTGATTTTTGTTTTAGGAAGAAAGGGAGTTTTACTAAGAGAAAGAGAAATATTTTTGATGTGTCAACTTTCTTCTTTTGAATTGAGTTTAATTTATTTCTTGAGAAATAACCAAGAGAGAACCAAGAATCTTTAATCTTCATGATTGGAAAAAAATAAATTGGCCACAGGTGGCTTAATATTTGCATGCCTCTGGCCAAGGAAGTAAATTAGAAAATTCTTTGAAATGCTTTCTAAAAATTTGGTCATTTTGTCTCCAACTAGTCACATGAAATCTTTTGTTTCAGCATTTTATTGAATTGTGTAATATGCTAAAAAGCCTATTTATTTTGTTTCTTCAGTTCAGCCACTCAGTTGTGTCTGACTCTCTGCGACCCCAAGAATTGCAGCACGCCAGACCTCCCTGTCCCTCACTAACTCCAGAATTCACCCAAACCCACGTCCATCGAGTCAGTGATGCCATCCAGCCATCTCATCCTCTGTCATTCCCTTTTCCTCCTGCCCCCAATCCCTCCCAGCATCAGAGTCTTTTCTAATGAGTCATCTCTTCGCATGAGGTGGCCAAGGTACTGGAGTTCCAACTTTAGCATCATTCCTTCCAAAGAACACCCAGGAATGATATCCTTTAGAATGGACTGGTTGGATCTCCTTGCAGTCCATGGGACTCACAAGAGTCTTCTCCAACACCATAGTTCAAAAGCATCAATTCTTCTGTGCTCAGCTTTCTTCACAGTTCAACTCTCACATCCATAGATGACCACTTGAGAAACCATAGCCTTGACTAGACGGACCTTTGTTGACAAAGTAATGTCTCTGCTTTTTAACATGGCATCTAGATTGGTCATAACTTTTCTTCCAAGGAGTAAGCATCTTTTAATTTCATGGCTGCAATCAACATCTACAGTGATTTTGGAGCCCCACAAAATAAAGTCTGGCACTGTTTCCACTGTTTCCGCATCTATTTCCCATGAAGTGATGGGACCAGATGCTATGATCTATCTTCATTTTCTGAATGTGGAGCTTTAAGCCAACTTTCTCACTCTCTTCTTTCACTTTCATCAAGAGGCTTTTTAGTTCCTCTTCACTTTATGCCATAAAGGTGGTGTCATCTGTGTATTTGAGGTTATTGATATTTCTCCTGGCAATCTTGATTCCAGCTTGTGCTTCTTCCAGACCAGCATTTCTCATGATGTATTCTGCATATAAGTTAAATAAGCAGGGTGACAATATACAGCTTTGGCGTACTCATTTTCCTATTTGGAACCAGTCTCTTGTTCCAATTCTAGTTTAAACTGCTACTTCCTGACCTGCATATAGGCTGCTCAAGAGGCAGGTCAGATAGTCTGGTACTCCCATCTCTTTCAGAATTTTCCAGTTTATTGTGATCCATACAGTCAAAGACTTTGGCATAGTCAATAAAGCAGAAATCGATGTTTTTCTGGAACTCTCTTGCTTTTTCCATGATCCAGTGGATGTTGGCAATTTGATCTCTGGTTCCTCTGCCTTTTCTAAAACCAGCTTGAACATCAGGGAGTTCATGGTTCACATATTGCTGAAGCCTGGCTTGGAGAATTTTGAGCATTAGTTTACTAGCATGTGAGATGAGTGCAATTGTGCAGTAGTTTGAGCATTTTTGGCATTGCCTTTCTTTGTAATTGGAATGAAAACTGACCTTTTCCAGTCCTGTGGCCACTGCTGAGTTTTCCAAATTTGCTGGCATATTGAGTGCAGCACGTTCACAGCATCATCTTTCAGGATTTGAAATAGCTCAACTGGAATTCCATCACCTCCACTAGCTTTGTTCATAGTGATGCTTTCTAAGGCCCACTTGACTTCACATTCCAGGATGTCTGGCTCTAGGTGAATGATCACACTATCATGATTATCTGGGTCTTGAAGATCTTTTTTGTACAGTTCTTCCGTGTATTCTTGCGACCTCTTCTTAATATCCTCTGCTTCTCTTAGGTTGATACCATTTCTGTCCTTTATTGAGCCCATCTTTGCATGAGATGTTCCCTTGGTATCTCTAATTTTCTTGAAGAGATCTCCTATCTTTCCCATTCTGTTCTTTTCCTCTATTTCTTGGTGTTGATTGCTGAAGGAGTCTTTTTTATCTCTTCTTGCTATTCTTTGGAATTCTGCATTCAGATGCTTATATCTTTCCTTTTCTCCTTTGCTTTTTGCTTCCCTCCTTTTCACACCTATTTGTAAGGCCTCCCCAGTTTGCTTTTTTGCATTTCTTTTCCATGGGGATGGTCTTGATTCCTGTCTCCTATACAATGTCACGAACCTCCATCCATAGTTCATCAGGCACTCTATCTATCATATCTAGTCCCTTAAATCTATTTCTCACTTCCACTGTATAATCATAAGGGTTTTGATTTAGGTCATGCCTGAATAGTCTAGCGGTTTTCCCTGCTTTCTTCAATTTAAGTCTGAATTTGGTAATAAGGAGTTCATGATCTGAGCCACAGTCAGCTCCCGGTCTTGTTTTTGCTGACTGTATAGAGCTTCTCCATCTTTGGCTGCATAGAATATAATCAATCTGATTTCAAGTTGACCATCTGGTGAAGTCCATGTGTAGAGCCTTCTCTTGTGTTGTTGAAAGAGGATATTTGGTATGACCAGTGCATTTTCTTGGCAAAACTCTATTAGTCTTTGCCCTGCTTCATTCCACATTCCAAGGCCAAATTTGCCTGTTACTTCAGGTGTTTCTTGACTTCCTACTTTTGCATTCCAGTCCCCTATAATGAAAAGGACATCTTTTATGGGTGTTAGTTCTAAAAGCTCTTATAGGTTTTCATAGAACCATTTAGCTTCTTCAGCATTACTGACTGGGGCATAGACTTGGATTACTGTGATACTGAATGGTTTGCCTTGTAAATGAAGAAAGATTATTCTGTCATTTTTGAGATTGCATCCAAGTACTGCATTTCGGACTCTTGTTGACCATGATGGCTACTCCATTTCTTCTAAGGGATTCCTGCCCGCAGTAGTTGATATAATGGTCATCTGAGTTAAATTCACCCATTCCAGTCCATTTTAGCTCGCTGATTCCTAGAATGTCGACGTTCACTCCTGCCATCTCCTGTTTGACCACTTCCAATTTGCCTTGATTCATGGACTTAAAACGTACTAGCCCTTTAATTAGAAAATAAGATTCACTATGCTTTTTCAAAACTCTTTCTCTTTTCCTTTCTTCTTTCAGTAAACTTCACTCTTCCACACCCTGGACTCTCTCAGGGAGTAGGAAGAGCCTTGTCAACATAGAAATTTACATGCATGCCTTTGGAAACTATGGAGTTTACCTCTAAAGTAGCCAAGAAGACCCACCAGACATGGTTTGCCTCGGAATGAATTAAGCTTAGTGGTGAACACACCACCTTCATGGAACCTCAGGATGAATAGCACTCCTGGGCTTGTTAAACCTTCAGAAGAGGGCTTCATGCCTGGGACAGGAATCTGCCCATATTTTAGTCCATGGATTATTATTTTGGGGTCATAATTTCTGGACCCAAAAACCAAACTGTGATGGTACTAAAAGGGTCTCAGTTCGGTTCAGTCACTCAGTCATGTCTGACTCTTTATGACCCCATTAATCCCAGCATGCCAGGCCTCCCTGTCCATCACCAACTCCCAGAGTTCACTCAAACTCATGTCCATCAAGTCAGTGATGCCATCCAGCCATCTCATCCTCTGTCGTCCCCTTCTCCTCCTGCCCCCAATCCCTCCCAGCATCAGAGTCTTTTCCAATGAGTCAACTCTTTGCATGAGATGGCCAAAGTATTGGAGTTTCAGCTTTAGCATCATTCCTTCCAAAGAACACCCAGGACTGATCTCCTTTAGAATGGACCTGGTTGGGTCTCCTTGCAGTCCAAGGGACTTTCAAGAGTCTTCTCCAACACCACAATTCAAAAGCATCAATTCTTCTGTGCTCAGCTTTCTTCACAGTGCAACTGTCACATCCATACATGACCACTGGAAAAACCATAGCCTTGTCTAGACGGACCATTGTTGGCAAAGTAATGTCTCCACTTTTGAATATGCTATCTAGATTGGTCATAACTTTCTTTCCAAGGAGTAAGCCTAAAAGGGCCTAGGTATGCACAAAATTGTGAATGTATTTTTTGTTAATGCTTGTGTTATTATTGTATCTCTGTGTGATTATCTCTGAGTAGGAGGTTTACATATCATTTTTTGAACTGACTTTAATTTTCGACTGATTTCAATGAGCACACGTCTGTAAAGGGGAAAAAATAGCCATTTATAAAAATGTCTCTGCTTTAAAAGGCAACAGAGGAAATTCCCTGTGGCTCAGTGGTTAGGGTTCAGTGCTCTCACTGCCAGGGCCTCAGGTTCCACCCTTGATCAGGGGAACTAAGATCTCCGTGCCCTGTGGCACAGCCAAAAAAGAAAGGCAGTAGAGGATTCTGATTCTGAGTCAGGTGGGTAAGCATACACTCCACGCCCCCTCCGCCAGTGAATGCAGCTGTAAAACCAAAAGGAAAGAAATGAAATTTAAAAGAACAGGAGAGAATTGTTGATTCGCTGATTGAGCAAGTGACATTTCTTTCAGTTCTACTTCAGAATCAGATGCAAAGCAGAAGAGATAGGCTACTTGCAAAATAGAAATGGACTCACAGACATAGAGACCAAACTTATGATTATCAAGGGGGAAAAGAGGGCTGGAATGAAATTGGGAGATTGGGATTAACATATATACACAGATAACTGATGAGGGCCTGCTGAATTGCACAGGGAACTACTCAGTGCTCTGTGGCCACCTAAACGGGAAGGAAATCTAAGAAAGAGGGGCTAGGTATACATATAGCTGATTTACTTTGCTGAACAACAGAAACTAACGAAACCTTCTAAAACAACGCTATTCTATAAAAGAGTTAGCTTCAGGCTTCCTGGAAGATAAAGCCATTTGGCTCATATCCTCTGAGCAGAGCAAACTGCTGAGCTTCACTGGTCTTTTCTGCTCCCTCCTTTCTGTCGCTTCCGCCCCCACATCTTCTGGATTCCTAGTGGCTTCACTCCCCGCTGTCCACAGTTCCTAGACCTTCAGTTATGTCAAACTGTCCTGCTTTCCTTTCTTCCTCTGCCACCCTTCTCTGCTGGCTCCATAAGACCGATACACCAGAGAAAAGAACTCCGTGGAATTCATCTTACTCCAGTTTCTACACTTGAATCCAGGCTGCACCTCAGCACACTGGTTCCTTTACCCCCTGTGCTTTGCGAGTTTCCACAACAGCTCTTCACCCCACCTACACTTCTGTTCTCACCGAGGCAGCAGAGGCAGGGGCCTTTAGTGGCTTAAAGACCAGGGGGCTCAGGAGCTGACCTGGGCCTCTAACTGCAGGGTCTTCCTCATTCCGTAGACCCCAAGCCCCAGAAAGACAGCCTCTGTTTTGAGTGAATATGTGAGCCTTGCTTTTGTCCTTGTGACATTGACCCCATTGTACCCTATAATAACCTTTTTGCATTTCAGTTTTGCAGATATTAAAAAGAAATGCAGTTGGTCCCTGGGATTCTTATCAGTTCAGGGCATGCCCCTAGACTATGAAGATCTGCCCCAGAGGGATCTAAGACATGAAGTAGGTGAGACGTGCCCTGGGATGGAGACCGGGTCATTCTTTATCCTTAGTACCGATCAGGGGGCCAGGCTGTGTACACTTTCAACTTGCTCTCAGCAAGAGCCTGGGTGGATTTTTTCATTTAGCCAGAGAGATAGTATGGGCCTGATATCTGTGATCAAATCTAACAACCTAGTAACTGTATGTGGTAATGATTGCTGTCATTCCCACCCCATAGATGAGAAGACTGAGAATAAGAAATGTTGGGAAACTTGCCCAAGGTCAGGTGCGATAAATCATAAAAGGTAACATCCAGGGCTGTTTGAGGGTGACGTTTAAGGCACTGAATTGTGTTGTTGATATAACTTCTGGTCATTTTCTTGTGTGTGTGCATTTTTATATATGTAACTTCTGAGTTTTAATCAAATCATGCTATATAAACTCCCCCTTTGAAGAAAACCTCAGAGATAACATGTTAGAATTCAATTTTGAGTGTTTCAAGTGTGTGAATTTCTAGGATTGCAGGTTTGAAGTTTGTGTTATTATACGAAAAATGTCAGAATGACAAACCCCAGTTAAAAATAAATTCTCGCACAGCTAAAGAAGGTGGAGAGCCTTTTCGGCTTGTTTGTAATGGTGTTGAGTCTGCAAAAGAGACTTGTAGGGGCGGGTCCTGCTCACTTCCTCAGGGGACGGATGGTGCCAGTGTTCTCTTGGCAAAGGTGATCGTGGCTCCAGCATCTGCTGTAATTACGTAAAGGGGTATTAGGACTCCCTCAACATTTAAAGATATATCTCATTGCTTTTGAAATTTACAGATGAATTATTCATGGCTGCGTAGGTGTAGAAACAGTCTTGCAAGTCAGCACTTCTTGTATAATAAAAGGTCACTTCAAAAGAAGAAAAACAGCAACAACAAAAAAAAGTGAAGCTGATACTTAACTCAGGTGTTTGTACGAGGGGCAGGGCATGGGGCCCAGTGAGCTTCAAGATAAAGAGGAAGGTTTCAGTCGTGTCTGACTCTTTGTGACGCCATGGACTGTAGCCCGTCAGGCTCCTCTGTCCATGGAATTTTCCAGGTAAGGATACTGGAGCTGGTTCCATTCCCTACCCCAGGGGATCTTGCCAGCCTAGGGATGGAATCGTCGTCTCCTGCCTTGTCAGATGAACTCTTTACCACTGAGCCACTTGGAAAGCCCTCGGGAATGTTTGGGTACAGTCTGTTGGGGAGGAAAATTCAGGAGTTGTATTTGTTTAATCAAAGTAAATTTTAGAAAATTAAAAATGAAAAAGCCTGAGGTTAGAGGTAACATTAGTCCAATAAACACAGCAACGGTTTTTTAAAGGTTATTCCACATACTCTGACTTTGAGGAAAAGAAGCAGAAATTAAGGTCTGATCATCCCAACAGTGATATTAAGCCAGGAGAAATTTCCAAGTCACGTTGGAATTTCAGAAAGTGAATAATTAGACTTTTCTCATTCTTTAGCCATAATTTTAGGAATAAAACAAAGTGTGTTATTTTTCCTAGTGCATCTTTTCAATAGGCATCTGTATTACTTCACTAGGCCTGCCATAACAAAGTGCCCAGATACAGAGGCTTAAACAGAAATTTATTTCCTTGTTGACCTGGAAGCTGAAAGTCTGACATCGAGATGCTGGAAAGACTACTTGCTTCTGAGGCCTCTCTTTGGCTTATAGATAGCCATCTTCTCCCTGGATCTTCACACTGTCTTTCCTCCCTATCTGCCCATCTCCTAATCTCTTCTTATAAGGACATCAGTCAGATTGAATTAGGTTTCACTCACATGACCTCATTTTAACTCAGTTCATCTTTAAAGACTTTATCTTCAAATGCAGTCACTTTTTTCAGTAGTAGGGTTAGGACTTTGCTGTGTGATTTTTGGGGTATAAAATCTAGCCCATAACACTGTACTAGAAAAATTTGAATAAATTTTAGGATTTTTCTTCTGTCACCAACTACATGAAGTCTGAACTTTGTGTGTTTTACATATATTGATCTTTTAATCTTTAAAATCCTTTTTTAAATTAAACTGTCTAAGAGGCTAAAGGACATTGCTCTTTTATTTATAGCATATTCTAAGTATTAGTTAACTGTGATTTTCCAGGCAAGAGTATTAGAGTGGGTTGCCATTCCCTTCTCCAAGAGATCTTCCTGACCCAGGGATTGAACCTGGGTATGCAGCATTGCAGGTAGTTTCTTTACCATCTAAGCCACCAGGGAAGCTTCTCATTTGATAAGGTCAGTGACCTCTGTAGGCCAAAATTTATTTTTTGTAAATTAGAATGGCTTACAATATGAACTAAGATTCCTACAAGCCATGAAGCACCCTCCTCTCAAATAAGGTTTTTGAAGAGCTTCTGGCATATTCTCTAAAAGAGGAGAAACACCCATTGAAATTTAGCACACCTGTGATTTCTCCCAACATCCCTAGCATTTGGGGCTTTCTAGATGGCACAGTATCCACCTGCAATGTGGGAGACCTGGCTTCGATCCCTGGGTTGGGAAGATCCCCTGGAGAAGGGAAAGGCTACCTACTCCAGTATTATATAGTCCGTGCGGTTTTGCAAAGAGTCAGACACGACTGAGTGACTTTCACTTTCAGATGTCAAAATGGTAAAGAATTTTCCTGCCAAAGCAGAAGATGCAGGTTCAGGGAAGATCCCCTTGGAGAAGCTGAAATGGCAACCCACTCCAGCATTCTTACCTGGAAAATCCCATGGACTGAGGAGCTTGGTGGTCTACAGTCCATAGGGTGCAAAGAATCCGACACGATGAAGCACAGCACAAATGAACTTTAAATTTTTGCTCAGGTCTGAATTCCTAAGGCATTATTATAATAAAAATAAAGTTAAATACTTTTAGAAAATAGTTATATCTTTAGATATACCAATACAACTCTGAAGTTAGTCATAAAATTGCTGCATTCAGAGAAAAAAAGAAACATCTCAGTTTTTACTCCAGTACTGCAGTGATAACTATATTATATTCTTTCATGGTGTATGAAGAACATATCAATAACAAATCTGAACATTTGTTTTGAGTGTTGCAAGAGGGTATTTATTTCAGGTTGCTTTGCTGGGGTGGTAATGAAATGCAATGTATATTTCATTTGTGAGAGTTTCAGTTGAGTTATACAAATGCAGTTGAGTTTTTCTCATCTGTCATGATACCCTGAAATGCTTTTATGAAATGAAAAAAAAGTATATTTTAAAAGACAAAAAAAGAAAATACTTCTTGATGCTAGATTTAATTAATCCCTAGAACTTTTGTGTCACACATTTTGTGTCAGAAAATGGAATTCTAAAAAGAATTCAGCATGTTCCAAAATTTGCAGCTAAGATATTTGATTAAAATGAATGTGGAGTTAGAATTACAAATGGAACAAAAAGGTCAAAGCTTTTCAGCTTTATATTACAGAAAGCTATAATTGTTTTATTTTTCTTAATTAATCACTTAGGCTGTACTGCTTTCAAGTGACTTATGTCCTCTTATTGGGGCATAAATAAGTCTTTTGGTCAGATGATGTTTTGTTACCTAGATGAAGTAAAACAATTACACATTTCCTTGAAGAAATGTTCTTGGTTTATGAGTATGTTAGGATACTGACTTTAGTAAAGGCTTGATCTATCGAGTTGTTCAAAAAGTTCATTTGCGTTTTTCCATGACATCTTACAGAAAAGTCCAAATTAACTTTTTGGCCAAAACGCTGGCCCATCTGGTACTTTAATGTGATAAGTGAGAGGACAGAATAAACGATCAGCAAAAAAAAAAAAAAAGTGAAAGTGAAGTCGCTCAGTTGTGTTCGACTCTTTGTGACCCCGTGGACTGTAGCCTACCAGGCTTCTCTGTCCATAGGATTCTCTAGGCAAGAATACTGGAGTGGGTTACCATTTCCTTCTCCAGGGGATCTTCCCCACCCAGGGATCGAACCCAGGTCTCCCACATCAGAGGCAGACACTTTAACCTCTGAGCCACCAGGGAAGTCCAGATCAGTAAAAGTACCCCAATTATTTCTCAACAGAAACCTTTTCCTCTCTCTTTTCTTATTCTCTTTTAGTACTGGTAGCAGTTATTTTCATGTTCATCATCATCATACAAGTAATTTGTGTACACACTAAAAGTTTATCTCAAGGAACTTTTTTCTCCCCCAGTTTACTGTCAAACTTTACGAAAATTATCTGTATTGATGAGCAATTGTGGTAGTCATAGAATTGTTCTATGACTTTTTCAAGTTCTATTCTAGCAATATGTCTTTAGTCTGTCTGTTCTTATGCCATCAGGAAAAATGATTCCAAGAAAAAATTTCTTTAGTCGTTGAATCAGAAATTAGAGAAAGGTGGTGAAAAGTTTCTCCCTAGTTGGCTGAATTTGCTGGGTTGGAGAGTTGGATTTTAAGAATTTTCCAATTCTTTCTTGGATTTCTGACAAGGACACATGGGGGAGTGGGGGCCCATCTGTGTCACAAGTTGGGGGCTTAGCTTTCCACCAGCTGTAGCTTGATGGATAGAAGGGTTGTGAAGCCATGTCTGTCTCCTGAGCCCTGAGCAGCCCTGCTGAGTGAGTATTGCAGACTTTGGGAAGCCATAGTCGACCTGGGGGAAAAGTGAGTCAAAACGTAGCACAGTGAAATACTACCTATTAAAAAAAAATGACTTTGCAAACATCCTTTCTCTGATATCCAGATTTTAAGAAAATGTATGCCATGGATGTTTTCTACAGAAGGCTAAAACCATTTAAGGAAGTGTGTCTTAGGCAATACCATTTATTGTAAGGCTAATACTTTTTATTTTCTTGATATGAAACAAAACATGGAATCCTCTCCTTACTGAGCCTGTTTCCTAGGGATGCAGAGCTCCTTCCACACAGTTTGCATAACTTTTCAATAAGAACACATCTTGTAATTCATGCAGCCAACCCTTCCTCAAATTAACTAGAGTTACATTTCTTGTCACAGTAGATGGTTATGTTTATTTTCACTCTGTTTTTGCTTTATGCAGTTTTGGCCATTGCGTTTTTCCCCCTTATAAACAGTTTTAAATTCTTGTTGTTTTTCTATAGCTTTTAGGTGAATTAAATGTTAAATATAAAATATTTAAATTATAAATATTATAAACATGCTAGGATTTTTTCTTTTTGGTAAAAAGTTGTTTTGATGTTACACAGACACCCACTCAGATACCTCCACTTGAATCATCAGAGTGCTTAGTTACTGGAGGATGACCAAATGTGTTAAGCTTTAAGCCTGCTTTCAGTGTCTCTCAGGGTATTTGTGAAGGGCTAGAAATGTTTTCTTCTGTGAAATGATTCTTTTTGAACTACTCAACTCCCATTCCTTACTCCACACTATTTTCTAGGAAAGAAACTGCTTTCTCATCAGTTGCAAATAAGAGCAGGATATTAACAACAGTTAGTTGCGTATAAGGTTTTCTTTGTTTGCTATATCAACATTGAAACCTGAAGTAAAAAGTAAAATGCTTCCCGTTGGAGCACATGCGATCTGAAGGCGTGTGAATGACCTGGGAGTAACATTATCTTAGTGTGTCTCGGTCTCGTTGGTTCAAGCCCAGTGAGTCCTTACTTCATTGGAGATAGTGATTATTGGTCCTCTACAATCAGAACAGCAAAATAATTCTCTATGCTTTTGAAGGCTAGGGTACTCAGAGTAGCTCAGATTAACATTTTATGATAGAATCTTTAGTCACTTAAATACAAGACCTTCATTACATGAATTATCTCATTAAGTGAAATGCTTTTGACTGGGCGTGATGAGATGGCTTGAGTTCTTTACTTCCTGTTACAAACTGTTCTTCATCCCAGCCATTGAATTTATAGAGTTCTACCTGGGATTTCTTTGGAGGAAATGATGCTGAAGCTGAAACTCCAGTACTTTGGCCACCTCATGTGAAGAGTTGACTCATTGGAAAAGACCCTGACACTGGGAAGGATTGGGGGCAGGAGGAAAAGGGGATGACAGAGGATGAGATGGCTGGATGGCATCACTGACTCGATAGACATGAGTTTGAGTGAACTCCAGAGTTGGTGATGGACAGGGGGCCTGACGTGCTGCTATTTATGGGGTCGCAAAGAGTTGAACACGATTGACCAACTGAACTGAACAAATATGCATGTTTCCTCTCTCTCTCTCTCTCTCTGATTTCCATCCCTCTTTTTAAAAAAAATTAATTTATTTTAATTGGAGGCTGATATTGTAGTGTTTTTTGCCATACATTGACATGAATAAGGCATGAGTGTACATGTGTTCCCCATCCTAAACCCCTCTTTATTTTCTGCAGTATTTGTTTCTTTGCTTTTCATCGTGACAGTTTTCTCCCCTTCATATACTCCCATAGTTTTAAGTATGAAAAAAGTATAAAAAGAGTATAAGTGGGAACTTAAGTTCTAAAACTCCTAAAAGACTCCCCTTGCCCAAAGGTTGTCATCCCTGGTTGCCAGTTCAGCAAACAGCAGGGAAGGAGATTCCACTTTCATAGTTCTTACCTGTGTAGATGGTGTCTTATCACAAGTAGAAATTCTCCACTAGTATTAACCAGAGGCAGCCAGAGAATCAACTCCATGCATAGGGAGAGCACAGCAGTGATGAGAAACGTCAGCACTGCAATTATTTCCTGTTTGTTGGATGCAGTAATGGGAACTGATTTTTCCTTTGAATCAAATTCTGTTGAGTGGTCCCCATTCTGGACAACGATGCATCATATGCCTCACAAATGATTCGGTGGAATGAATAACATAGTCTGTTAACCATGAAAAATCTTGTTTCTCATTGCAAAATTAGTGAGTCTAGATGAGAAGCAGTGAGGTGTTGAAAGCCTCATCTTTAATACGTACTGTGAGAGATGTAAAGTTAGATATATAGAGAGAGCTAGGCATTCTGTTCTTTTTTTATTGAGATTTACAGTATTATATTCACTTCAGGTGTACAATGTATTGATGCAGAATTTTTATAGATTTTTTTCCCACTTGTAGTTATTATAAATTATTGGCTGTATTCCCTATGCTCTGCAGTATATCCTTTTAGCTTATTTATTTTGTACAGAGTACAAGGGAAGGTAACAAAACCATCATATCATGATCACATTGACATTTCACACTAATTGCTGCCTGTACAGTGTGATAAGGGCGTGAATGGGTACAAGAGCATAGGTAGTCTAGTCGCAGGGTAATAGCAGTCTGGTCTTGGTCTGTGAGGGTTTCAGTGGAGGGGTAGAGAGCTCAGCTGGTAAAGAATCTGCCTGTACTGCAGGAGACCCTGGTTCAATTCCTGGGTCGGGAGGTTCTCCTGGAGAAGGGACAGGCTACTAGTCCAGTATTCTTGAGTTTCCCTGGTGGCTCAGCTGGTAAAGAATCCACCTGCAATGCAGGAGACCTGGGTTTGATCCCTGTGTTGGGAAGATCCCCTGGAGGAGGCACGGCAACCCGCTGCAGGATTCTCCCATGGACGGAGGAGCCTGGTGAGCTGGAGTCTGGAGTCTATGTGGTCAAAAAGAATCTGAGACAACTGGTGACAGCTCGGCACAGAGAAGCACAGGAGGCTTCCCAGGCGGCGCTAGCAGCAAAGAATCTGCTTGCAAATGCAGGAGGCACAGGAGGTGTGGGTTCCATCCCTGGGTCGGGAATGTCCCCTGGAGTAAGAAGTGGCAACCTACTCCAGTGTTCTTGCTTGAAAAAGTCCGCAGACAGAGGAGTCTGGAGGGCTACAGTCTGTGGGGCTGCAAAGAGTTGTACACAACTGAGCGTGTGTACACGCACACACCAGAAGCAAGTTGACTCATTGGAAAAGACCCTGACACTGGGAAGGATTGGGGGCAGGAGGAAAAGGGGATGACAGAGGATGAGATGGCTGGATGGCATCACTGACTCGATAGACATGAGTTTGAGTGAACTCCAGAGTTGGTGATGGACAGGGGGCCTGACGTGCTGCTATTTATGGGGTCGCAAAGAGTTGAACACGATTGACCAACTGAACTGAACAAATATGCATGTTTCCTCTCTCTCTCTCTCTCTCTGATTTCCATCCCTCTTTTTAAAAAAAATTAATTTATTTTAATTGGAGGCTGATATTGTAGTGTTTTTTGCCATACATTGACATGAATAAGGCATGAGTGTACATGTGTTCCCCATCCTAAACCCCTCTTTATTTTCTGCAGTATTTGTTTCTTTGCTTTTCATCGTGACAGTTTTCTCCCCTTCATATACTCCCATAGTTTTAATATGAAAAAAGTATAAAAAGAGTATAAGTGGGAACTTAAGTTCTAAAACTCCTAAAAGACTCCCCTTGCCCAAAGGTTGTCATCCCTGGTTGCCAGTTCAGCAAACAGCAGGGAAGGAGATTCCACTTTCATAGTTCTTACCTGTGTAGATGGTGTCTTATCACAAGTAGAAATTCTCCACTAGTATTAACCAGAGGCAGCCAGAGAATCAACTCCATGCATAGGGAGAGCACAGCAGTGATGAGAAACGTCAGCACTGCAATTATTTCCTGTTTGTTGGATGCAGTAATGGGAACTGATTTTTCCTTTGAATCAAATTCTGTTGAGTGGTCCCCATTCTGGACAACGATGCATCATATGCCTCACAAATGATTCGGTGGAATGAATAACATAGTCTGTTAACCATGAAAAATCTTGTTTCTCATTGCAAAATTAGTGAGTCTAGATGAGAAGCAGTGAGGTGTTGAAAGCCTCATCTTTAATACGTACTGTGAGAGATGTAAAGTTAGATATATAGAGAGAGCTAGGCATTCTGTTCTTTTTTTATTGAGATTTACAGTATTATATTCACTTCAGGTGTACAATGTATTGATGCAGAATTTTTATAGATTTTTTTCCCACTTGTAGTTATTATAAATTATTGGCTGTATTCCCTATGCTCTGCAGTATATCCTTTTAGCTTATTTATTTTGTACAGAGTACAAGGGAAGGTAACAAAACCATCATATCATGATCACATTGACATTTCACACTAATTGCTGCCTGTACAGTGTGATAAGGGCGTGAATGGGTACAAGAGCATAGGTAGTCTAGTCGCAGGGTAATAGCAGTCTGGTCTTGGTCTGTGAGGGTTTCAGTGGAGGGGTAGAGAGCTCAGCTGGTAAAGAATCTGCCTGTACTGCAGGAGACCCTGGTTCAATTCCTGGGTCGGGAGGTTCTCCTGGAGAAGGGACAGGCTACTAGTCCAGTATTCTTGAGTTTCCCTGGTGGCTCAGCTGGTAAAGAATCCACCTGCAATGCAGGAGACCTGGGTTTGATCCCTGTGTTGGGAAGATCCCCTGGAGGAGGCACGGCAACCCGCTGCAGGATTCTCCCATGGACGGAGGAGCCTGGTGAGCTGGAGTCTGGAGTCTATGTGGTCAAAAAGAATCTGAGACAACTGGTGACAGCTCGGCACAGAGAAGCACAGGAGGCTTCCCAGGCGGCGCTAGCAGCAAAGAATCTGCTTGCAAATGCAGGAGGCACAGGAGGTGTGGGTTCCATCCCTGGGTCGGGAATGTCCCCTGGAGTAAGAAGTGGCAACCTACTCCAGTGTTCTTGCTTGAAAAAGTCCGCAGACAGAGGAGTCTGGAGGGCTACAGTCTGTGGGGCTGCAAAGAGTTGTACACAACTGAGCGTGTGTACACGCACACACCAGAAGCATATGTATTTGGAAGACATTTAGAGGAGGGAGAAGGAGCAGGCAGAAATTTACTTGGGAAACTAGGAGAGCTTTTTCTATTGAAATCCAAGAGCAAAGAGCTTCAAGGAGCAGAGAGTTAACCACAGAGTGAAATGCTGCTGAAGGGAGAATTAGGGTGAGAGGTTAGAAGGGAATTTAAAATGCGTGAATAAAGGGAAAGGAGAAAGTGAGGAGATTGTGTGATCTTATGGAGAGGAGAGTTTGAGCATTTATGACTTAAAAAATAAATCTGTGTCTCTGGTACCCAGAAGTTGTAACATTAAGTTTATGTGCAGTGGTTCCACATAAAATCTCAGCATTAGATGACTGAGTCCTAATTAGAATCCTTAGCATCTGTGGCAATCACTGCCTCAAAAGCAAATGGGTGGTGAGGAGAATCTGACATACTGATCAAAGCTGTTGGCCTGTTTCTTTCTCCTTTCAGCAGAAATGATGAAACCGCTGTACTGGTTTAGAAGCTTTGCAATGCCACAGACGAAAACCACTACTAGTTTGTTCTCTTTAAAATGCCAGGAACCTAATAATGCTAATTTTACTCTATTGCATATTCACTGATTACAATTTCGAGGCTGAGAAATGTATTACAGTTTCAGTGCATTTGAAGGTATCAAGAAAACTGTAAAATGAAGTTTTGTTTCAACCAGTGGCATAAAAATGCTTTGGTCTTTGGTACTTGTAGCCTACTTGTAATGTATTAGCTGTGAAGGCAGCACACATTTCTTTGATATGTGTCTAGCTCTCATGCTTAAAGTTTACATATCTTTGCCATTAGTGCCAGTGGCTGATTACCTCCATGACTTAATATCCAATTCTGACCCAAATAGTATAAGAAAGGTCAATAAACAGAAACATGGAGAGAGAGGTTCATAGTCTTTAGGAAGAATTGACAAAGGCTTACAGCAGTCTAAACCAGAGATTGAATTAGATGACATCTAACATCTCTCCCAACCCCATAATGCTTTAATTTCATTATCTTGTTGGGATCTGGAAGGCTAGCTATCTCAAATAATTTGTAAGCTATGACATGTTATATGAGCCACCTCACAAATGGATGTCTTAAGGAGCCAAGAACTTAGTCAACTCCTATCAAAAAAGAATTAACAACCTCTAAAGGGACTTTCTCCAGAAAAACATGTCAGACAGCAGGAAGTCATGATTGCTGCTAATGTGACTTTGGTTTATCCTTGATTCCAAATTCAAAAACCCTTTCACAATTTATGTCCCAGTCCTGACTTATTGTTCTGTACTCTAGGCAGGAGACAACTGAATTATTAGAGCTCTCTCTGGACTCGGCAGGTGTCAAAAGTCCATTTTAAATCTCTCTTCAGAAGCTTTGACTTGATTTGGTTTTACTGTTCAATATACAGAGGCCCACTTGGATAAGTCATTATCAGTCATGGTTTGGATATGTTCTCAGATAAACAGGCAAATTCTAGGAAGTGGCTAAAGGTCAGGCCATTGAGTATATTTAAATAAGGCCCAGCTTGATAGACAACAAGAGGATGTGGTAGTGAATGCTTCTGGCTCACCATTATTTAAAGAACAAGCAGTCTTGAAGTGGTTTACGTGCCTTTCTGGTGGGGACATCTCTTTATTAGATAGACAACAAGAGGATGTGGTAGTGAATGCTTCTGGCTCACCATTATTTAAAGAACAAGCAGTCTTGAAGTGGTTTACGTGCCTTTCTGGTGGGGACATTCTCTTTATTTGTGTGTTCTACCGTCTTGGTTTGCGTAGATCCCACTAGAAATAAGATGTGAGGAAGTGTTTTGGAAAGCATAACCCAGCATGGGTTTACCTCCAAATCTAGACAGCCAGTGACAGACATGGACAGCCAAAGCAGAGTTTGCCTGGGGCTTCAAGAGACAAAATTCTGGAGTGAGCATCTCACAGATGGTCTGATTCCAAACTGTGCTTAAGCCTCAGGGCTGTTCAGAGTCCCAGAAGGATTTGCCTTTCTTGCGTTTCGCTCATTTATTTGTTCAAAATCAGTTATTGTAAACAACAGAGACTGACTCTATTTTTGGTGCTGGAGCCACCACGGGGAGAGAGAAATAGTCTTTCATGTCAGGAATTCACACTGGAAGTTAATATCTTAATCAAAGCCCATTCAAACAAGAGCTGAGCCGATTCAAATGGATTCTGTTAAAGTGAAAGTGAAGTCGCTCAGTCGTGTCTGACTCTCTGCGACCCTATGGACTGCAACCAGGCTTCTCCATCCGTGGGATTTTCCGTGCAAGAATACTGGAGTAGGTTGCCTTTTCCTTCTCCAGGATTCTGTTCAAGATTAGTTAAAAACATCCTTTGTCCTGTCTATGTTATGACTGAATAGAACCTCACATTTACTTTGTTGAAAGAAATTGAATCATCTGTTATGGCTTCCCAGGTGGCTGCTGCTACTGCTGCTGCTGCTAAGTCGCTTCAGTCGTGTCCGACTCTGTGCAGCGCCATAGACGGCAGCCCATCAGGCTCCTCTGTCCCTGGGATTCTCCACACTAGTGGTAAAGAACACGCCTGCCAGTGCAGGAGACGCAAGAGACATGTGTTCAGTCCCTCGATCAGGAAGATCCCCTGGAGGAGGGCTTGGCCTCCCACTGCAGTGTTCTTGCCTGGAGAGTCTCATGGACAGAGAAGCCTGGTGGGCTACAGGCCATGGGGTTGCAAAGCGCTGGACACAACTGAGCAACTACCACTATGGCAGCCGAGCAACTTAGCACGCACACACTACTCCAGTCACACTGCCGCTTCTCCCTGCTCCATCTTCCTCTTCTCTTTCCTCCCTCCTCTTCTTCCTCCCCTCCTCCTCCTCATGATTAAATCAGGCTTCAAGAGAGAAAGGCAGGCAGAGCTGTGAGGCTTTTCTGCCTTGCAAACGAAAACTCTTTATACATGAGTGACATAGGCCCAGTTAAATTATAGTTCATTATACTGCTACCCATAAACCACACACTGTGTAGACTCACT
This sequence comes from Madoqua kirkii, assembly GCA_006408675.1. Lineage (NCBI taxonomy): Eukaryota > Metazoa > Chordata > Mammalia > Artiodactyla > Bovidae > Madoqua > Madoqua kirkii. Next base: position 26,720 of record SJYC01113534.1, read on the forward strand.
GGTTTCTATGATGAAATACAATCTAACTGGGCCTTTGAGTGAGTCTTGTGTATGTGTGTGCTAAGTTGCTTCAGCTATGTCCAACCCTTTGTGACCCTATGGACTGTGGCCCGCCAAGCTCCTCTGTCCACATGAACTGTTTAGGAAATGTTGAAACAGGACATCGCACGGTACAAAATATAGAATCATTTTACAGCTTTAAGGCTGTCCTTTGTAATGTAACTTCCCTGGTGGCTCAGATGGTAAAGCGCCTGCCTACAATGCAGGAGACTGGGGTTCAATCCCTGGGTCAGGAAGATCCTCTGGAGAAGGAAATGGCAACCCACTCTAGTACTCTGGCCTGGAAAATCCCATGGACAGAGGAGCCTGGTGGGCTACAGTCCATGGGGTCACAAAGAGTCAGACATGACTGAGCAACTTCACTTTCACTTTATAATGTGAATTAGGATTTATATGCTTACTATCTTTTACTAGAGTATCTTGCAAACATTCATAGTCCCCACTTGCATTCTCATCCAGCAGATAAGCTTGTAACTCTGATGAACCTTATCTCCCAACCTGCATCAACAGACTTGCAGCCTGCAAAGGTTAGAGATCTACTAACTGCTATTTATAGTTATGACTCTCGTTTCTTCTGTGATATTATTATTCAGGACTAAATTAAACAGAAAAAAAAAAAGGCCTATGAAAATGGAAGGAGCATTAGTATGCTGTTAATAGTAACAAAACAACAATGAAACATTATGTTGAACACTTATTTACCAGGAATGTGCTGTCTTACACACAGCTTCCCATTCAGTGCTCATTTTTAGATCAGAAAATGGTTTAGAGAAGGTAACTTCAGAGCTCTCAATGTCAAATGTATACTAATTGCCAGTGTTCAGATTGGAGCTCAGATTTTTCTGACTCTGTGTCCTCCTTTATGCACTGTGCTTTGCTGTCTTAATATTAGGTGATAAAACTCTCAGGTGATTCCTGTTCCAAATGAGAAGACGAGATTCAGTTCAGTTCAGTCTCTCAGTCGAGGCTGACTCTTTGTGACCCCATGAATCACAGCACACCAAGCCTCTCTGTCCATCACCCAACTCCCACGAGTTGGTGAGTTCACTCAAACCCACATCCATCAAGTCAATGATGCCATCCAGCCTTCTCATCCTCTGTCGTCCCCTTTTCCTCCTGCTCCCAATCCCTCTTAGCATCAGAGTCTTTTCCAGTGAGTCAGTTCTTCCCATGAGGTGGCCAAAGTACTGGAGCTTCAGCTTCAGCATCAGTCCCTCCAAGGAATACCCAGGGTTGATCTTCAGAATGGACAAGATTATATGATGTCGGTTGTCTGGAAGTAGGAACAGAAGCACCCAGCTCATCCCTTCTGTCCACCAGGGTTGTCTGTACATAGAGGTTGGGATGAGAGGAGTCTGTTACCGACCTGAGAGACAGGGGCTCATAAGGAAATTGACTGAGAGGATGAAGAAGCTTGGAGACACAAGGAAGGAATTCAGCCCTAATGGATTGAAAGTTTCTGAAGAGTCTGTTTAAAAAATCTATTGACAGAAACTGCAGGCGAGCAGATAGCAATGAGAATGAGACGTAAGTTGTGTTTAGGGAGTTGTCTTCGTGGCAGTCCACCTCTCCCCACCCCTCTCCCCAGCATCTCAGGGCACTGGATACCTACAAGTGGAGGGGGAGGGTGCGCTCTGCAGTTCTTGGAGGCCCCTATTGGTGACTTTAGCAATGAGAGGCGCTCTCATTATGATTGTCGAAAAAGTCATAACGAGGGTATTTGTGACTTAAGTTCAGAGCATCAACTTCCAGTCTACACAAGGAGCTCATTCTTGATGTTTCAGAGGAAATCAGTGAGAAGGCAATAGCCTGAGGCCATTGTCCCCATTTTAAAGGACGGTCCATGATTGCTGAGTCCTTTGCAGGGACCTTGAGGGGTTCCTTGGAAGTCAGGTTTGGAACCCCTGATACAGAGCTTACATTAGTCCTGGAGGAACTTCAGGCAGATGTTGGCACAGAGGCACATCTGTTTTTACCAGATTGGTAGCCTCTTCTCTGCTTTACTGACTTTCTTGGCAAACTTTAATTTTAGAAAGCTAATGGCAGTGCTGTTCCCCAGAGTCCAAGGCACAGCTTTGCCATCTTGCACCTCTGGTCAGCCGCTAATGGGACGCTATATATTGACGTCAAAGGACATAAATGAATTACTTGACTTTCATTTCATCTCTGTGCACTTTTCTCCCCCTGTGTTCGTTTATTTTCACGTTATCACTTGGCCTGTAAAATACCAAGTGCGGGAAGATCCGGGGCAGTCATAACACCAGCCAGGCCAGACAGTTTGCCTCCAGGGAAGCCCGGCAGCGTGTTGGACGTGTCTGGGGAGTCTCCGTGTGTGCTCTGGTCTCCTTTCTGTGCTTTCGGCAGCAGGTGCTCGTGTTTATTAGGCAGAACCTCACCTGAAAGAACAAGCTTCAGAATCACCATTAGACTGATAATAACTTATAGGATGCACTTGTAATGTGCCAGACATTTTTCTAAGCACATCGCCTGTCTTTATTGATCCACGGATTCTCATAACACCCCTGTGAGGTGCATACTATTGTTATCCCCACCTCTCCCACGAGGAAGCTGAAGTGCAGTTTTCTGATTGACCCGGTAACTGGAACTTAACTTCTGAGCCAGTCAACCTAAGTTGGAGTCTGAGCTCTTAACCACTTGGTTGAGCTGTCTCCCATCTCTACTCTGTTGAAAAAATGTTATATTAGTTTTCACTGTAATCAGCTATACATGTATATATGTGTGTGTGTGTGTGTGTGTGTATCCCCTCTTTTTGAATTTCTTTCCCATTTAGGTCACCACAGAATATTAGGTAGAGTTCCCTGTGCTATGCAGTCTGTTCTCATTGTGGTCCTATTTTATACATAGTGTCGATACGGTATATATGTTAATTCTAATCTCTCAGTTTCACCCACCCACCCTCTTTCCCACTTGGTATCCATGCATTTATTCTCTACATCTGTCTGTATTTCTGCTTTGTACATAAGATCATTTATACCAAATTTTTTCTGATTCTACATCTGTGCATTAATATAGAATATTTGTTTTTCTCTGATTTCACTGTGTGATAGTTTCTAGGTCTTTATAAATTACCCAGTTTTGTTCCTTTTTGTGGCAGAGTAATGTTGTATATATCTACCACACCTTCTTTTTCCATTCCTCTGTTGATGAACATTGACCTGATCTGAGGCACCATTTGCTAGCAGCCCAGACTCCAGGAACCCCAGTCAGAGGCTGGAGTTAAGCCAGGTTCCCCAGTTCAGAGGCTGCTGCTGTTGGAAAGGTGGGAGGTGTTGTGGGTGCTGAGAGAAGACGGGAGATGATAGTAGGAGAGTGAATGTGTAGGAAATGGGGAAAACAGCATGTCCAGTGATTAGTGGGGGGTCTCCATTCTGGAGATGAAGTGAGATAATATTTGAGAATTCGTTTGGGATCTGGAAAGTTCTATGAGACTGGTGGGCTAGTAGTGTGTGGTGGGAATCAGTGGGTTTGTATGAGAACCTGGGAGGCAGAAGTGTGTGGGCAGAGAGCAGATACTGATGGGCGTAGAGAAAGGCGGCTCACACTGGTTAGCCCACGGGGAGCCCCCTGGAGGAGGGCTTCGGGGCTGTTCTGCAGTTCCTCTCTGGATCCCATCTCCCGCTCTGCAGCTGCTGTGGTGGCCCAGCTCTTGACTCGACATCTCAGACCCTTGGAGAGGACTGGAGCTCACAGCCACTAGAGCTCCCAAAAGCATTGTCGCAAAAAGCGTTTCGATGGAACTTTCAACCTCTGTCCTCTCTCTTGTCCTGTTACAGAGTATGTTGAGCCGCCATATACTATGTTTCCATCTTCCCTCTTATCTGCTGAATACTTGCTAACTATAATCTTTGCACTTCATTAAGGTGAACTTGACATTAAAAAGATCAAGCCCCTCTTGGGACTTCCCTGGTGGTCCAGTGGTTAGGACTTGATGTTTACTGCAGGGGCATGGGTTTGATCCCTGGTCGAGGAACTGTCTTATATGCTGTGTCCTGGAGCCAAAAAAAGAGATCAGGCCCCTCTTAATTTCAAAATGAGCATCTGGGGCGAACATTGTGTGATCACTCTGTTGATTCTTTCCTATCTACGTAACACTAACACCTAACATTGATATAATCCTTCCTTTAACTCATGCCTTGAACTACCATCTAGTCACATATTAATGCACTTTAAAATAATTATATTAATATTATTTTTCTAAAAATGATAATACTGAGTAAAAAATAATCCCCAAATCCCTCCAGGTAGAGGTAACCATTTCAGACAGCCTATTGAACCTTTTCTTTAGATCCTTCTCTGTACAACCCTGAATTCAGTAGTTCACATGGAAGAGATTATGCCTTATATAAGTTTCCATGAGTTTTTTTTTCACTTAACAATATGTTGTAGTCAGACTTTCTTCTACATGAAGATGCTCGTTTGTATTACCAACAGTTTAGTTAACCACCCCACTGTCGATTATTCATTAACAAGAGTCTGAGCGCCACGTAGGGATCATCTGACTGCTAATCCAGGCTCTAGGGCTTGGCTGTCAATCTTTGTGATCCTTGGCATCATATAATGGAAGGAGCATGAAAGGGGTGAGTAAAGAATCCAAGACTCTGCTCCCAGCTCTGTCGCTCAGCAGCTCTGTGACCTTAAACTCACTTCATGATTCTGAACCTCAGGCACCCTCTCTGTAAATGGTGGCATGGGAATGCATGAAACAAAAGGTCTGTTCTGCATATTCACAAATGTGCTTCAAACCACATCACCATCCCAACTAAATATTCATGTCAGTTTTATTCATCAGTACTCGTTAAGTTGAAATCTGTATGGACGGAGTTATTATACTTTTCCCTAAAAGGAATTTTTAGACAATAGAATGAAATTATTTCTCCTTCTTTCAGAGTTGCAGTGAAATTGTGTATGTGTGGATGCATGTGTGTGTATGGTGTGTGTGTGTGAGGCAGGGGTGGAGGTATCCTGACAATATTTTAAAAGTATCACTCTGTCCTTCGATCCATCTTTTTCCTCTTTCTTCCCTCTCCGTCCCCTTCCTCCTCTCTTCTTTCCTTCCTTTTTTCTTTCTGTCTATATTTTCCTTCCTTATTTCTTCTCCTTCCAGTCCCTCCCTTCCTGAGGTGAATTGAGTAGTCAGTGGGAACTTTCACCCCATATACAAGGTAGCAGAGGCCATAAAGACAAGTGGGATTGTGTCATACTAACTTATCGAAGAAATGTGTTCTTCCATAGTGGTGATGTAGATCAAATTATTTCACTCAACTGATGCCCATGATTAAACCATTTTGAAAATCTGAGTTCAAAACACCCAAAGAATCAGGTAAAAATATTCTGAGGGTAAATAGGATGCTTTAGAAAGTTTGGTACGACCCCCTTTTAATTGTCCACTATCTATCCTGAGCCAGTTTGGATTGAATTCTTTTAAAATGAATAAAATACTTCAGTCTCTTCCTAAAGAATGTATTTGGTACTTATTTTAACACTTTTTCTCCATTTGGGGGTGCTCAGTGGCATCATCACAGGCAACATTTTTCTGTAGTTTGCTTTGACTGAGGAATGTTCTCAGGGGGTTGAGGTGTGCAGAGCCGTTCCCTCTTCAGGCCTGTGCTTTCTGGCTTGTTGATCCGCTTTTCACGGTTTCCTGTCTCTTCTCAGAGCCAAGCCACTCTGGGCACATCTGCTAAAGCAGTTCTTTCCAGCTCTACACCACTTCTCACCATTTCAGATTAGCTACGTCTGATTTACTGTGGAACTGAACACATGATATTATTGGAGTTTTTAATAAGTTAGGAGTAAAAAAAAAAAAAAAAACAAATGAGTAGGCTCCAGAAGCATTTTTCTGCTCATTCCCATGTTATTACCTAAATTCCAGAAACCTGAGGTTTCCAGAGAGGTGTTCTCCAGAAAATTGCTGTGTTCTGGTCAAGAGCCCATGACTCTGGCTTGAGTGTTGACCCTCTTTCTTGGCAGAAAGAGTCAGCATTGCCTTTAGTCCAGCAAGGGGCTTATGACTCTCAGCTCCGCGCTCTCCTTGATACCTGACCTCTCGGTTCTTGTCTTGCAGTCCCCAGTCTGTTCCAGACCGTCTCAGGATCCGGGTGAACAAAATCAGTTTACAAGACTATGAAGGATTCCACTACGACAAAGAGAAACTCCGGGAAGCCTGTAAGTTGGAAGTGCCTAAGGGGTGTAATGGGATCAGCTCATTTTCAGTCTTTTGGTCCTCCTTGATTTGATGGGTAGATTCATCTCTGTCTGGAAGTCATGGTTAAAGAAATGTAGGGAAGTGTGGTAGCATGTGAACCCAAAGTGATGCCATATAGGCTGAAGAACATGGAACTCGGAAGGGAAATTACAATACAGTAGTTCTGCTCTTGATGCTATGTTAGGATCTCTTGGTTTATTAACCAGTTCAGTCTCAGGTTTACATAAAATGAGAAGAGCAGAAAGTTGGTGACACCATATGGTATAATAACATCTAGGAAATTCTTAAGACAGCATGCATCCCTTCTTGGAGACTGTGTTACCAATTACTGTCCTCATTCTTCATGCTGGTGTGACAGTTATCTGTGAAGACACTTTCTTCACTTCTGGCTGTTATGTGATTATATGACATCTGAGAAAGATCCACAGCATTGTAAATGTCAGGGTAAAATGAGTCATTGATGAGGTGCCAGTGTTTCTGAAATCTTAAATTGAGTCAAGTAGGATTCCTTCTCAATGTTCACATTTTCCATATGCTTCTTTAAATATATAACCAAGTATTAGTTCACTTTGTTTGTCATTTCATATTTATTGACATTTATTACATTCTAGTCACTATTTTAGATCCATGTCTGCATATGATATATGAAGTAATTGGGGAGGGTTGACCAGAAGCAGTTAAGACTATAGGTATGTTAGATATTAGGGTTCTGGGTTCCTTCTTAACTGTGGGGGCTGATAGTCAAGTGCCATAAAATTTGAGAAGATGAGGGCCAGTATCCAAGGGCACAGTCAGGGATGCCAGCAGAAAGAAATGTTGTGTAGAACCAGAGATTTATGAACTAAAACTCAAACTGTCTCCAAGTGTGGACCTACCTGCAGGTGTAGAAGATGCGGATAGTTAAAACTGGCAGGGATGGAGTAGGGAGCACATTTCTGAGCTTTGATTCTTGAACTTATAATCAGGAGTCGGGTGTATGGGAGGGAAGTCCCAAAATCCAGGACAGTCTCAGGGTGGGCAGGGACTTTGCGATCTGGGTGTGGCAAAGAGCATGGATCCACACCCCCACCCCCAGCCCCAGCCCCCATAGTCCAGACACTGAACCTACCAGGGCATCCTGTGTGGCGTTTCTCTCTTATCCCCTCACTGCTTCCTCATCTTCTTCAACCCTCTTCATCCTTTCTGTAAACATCAGTACCCTTTAGCTTCTCCCCAGTCTTCTCACTCCATCCTTCTCTCTTGTTCCCTTTAGTAAGAATGCTTGGAGGGGAAGGAGTAGCAACTCCCTGAACTTCTGCATTTCCCCCTTCTGCCAATGGCACATTGCATTTTCTAATGTAAATGAGATTTACAGACTAGGGCAAAATCTAGGTTAACCTGTAAGGTGGTGGACCTATTTGTTTGCAATGGGATGTGTGGCTACAGTGTAAATTAAACGGACTTTTAGAGGCTACTAACGATAAAGAGTGGTGTTTTATGTTCTTTTTCTTACAAACTTCTAAACAAATAGCTTAAGTTTGAAAATCAGAAAGATCCTGGATCTCAACCCAGAAGTGTTTGGCAGCTTACAAAGAATACTGAGGAGAGTCAGTTGGGAGTGGGGAAGTATTTGAACTTTTTGACTGAAATGAGATTTGAGGCTTATCTGTGGATTCCAGTGATCTGTCTTTTCTGGGGCATTATCTGTCCACTGTTGCCAGAAGTAATTGTGACCTGAGTTTTCACAAGATCACATTTCCTGGCAAATGCTCTGCTCATCATCTCTTATGTGATAAAACATCTCTGTGAGGGAACTTCTGATCTGAAATTGGAGGAGGTGACGTGGTATAAATATAAGCCCGATAAATTCAGCCATTCTTGGGACCCTGAAGAACACAGAAACACTCAAAGCACTATCTCATTCTAAAGATTTGAGGAAAACAACATATTAGAAGTAAAAGTGACCAACTCAGTCATTCTATTTTTAATAAGTGGTGATGATGCTTCTCAGTTGCAGTTGTTCAGGGAAGTTTGTCCTTGGGGGTTTGTGAATTTATTCGTATTCACTCTCACCCTTTTCCCTGGCTCCAACTTGCAAGAGACTACAGATGCGTGGGAAGACTAACAGTTCAAATGGAATACAAAGGGGAAAAACCAGTTCAAATCCAAATGTGCAGTACATACCAAAATAGGTGATTTCAGAAGCGCTAATAAAGTGAAATGCAGAGAACACATTGAGATAAAAGGCAGTCTAGGAAGGTGCTCTGACCTGCATCCCAGGAGAACAAAATGGGTGAATCCCACTTCAGTTGTTCATTTATTGTCAACATCTAAGTCTAAACTAGCGCAGTCCTGCATTACTGGCTTAAAAAATGAGTTCTCTTTTTTGATTATACACCAAGTGATTCATCTAGACGGCATATGGCTGTCTGCCTTTACTATTTAATAGAATCTTGCTCATGTGTCTGGCTTATTATTCATATTAGATTATAAACTCAGATGTTTGTTGTCTTACAAAGCCTTGCTTCTCTCTGTAAGGCAGGACTCCATGATAATCACAGAATGCAGCCCTTTTACTGACTATGCTTATTTTGGCATAGAGAAAATTGGCTATAGTATTTTAAATGCTTCCTGTTCCCCTTCCATTAGGCCCAACTCCCCTGGCAGACTCTCCTCTAAAATAGAACAATACAGAGAGGTAGAGATTTTTGCCACTGTCTCCCTCTGCCCTTGTTGATAAATTTCAGGCTTACGTATAACAGTTAAAGTCTTTTACCCTGGATTTATGAATTATTAATCCTCAAGATAATGGTTATAATGTCCAAGAGAAGAAATTCTATTCAACTTGAAATAAAATAAAGAGAAAGTGGCCATCTTAAAAAAAATAATTCTTAATGTAAGGCTATAATAATTATAGCAGAAACTCACTCCCATAATCTGAATGAAGTATATAAATGAGTCCTAATAAAGCATATAATCATGTAGTCTAGGCAAAGGGTAATCAGTTTTTTTAAATTTCTCATATTTCTAAGTACAAAAAGAGTTTCATTGACACATGGCATATAGGTTGGTTGGTATTTAGAGTAACTTGATACTGGCCAGGATCTAACTCTGTCTCTGATAAGCTGACTAAACTCTACTTCTGGCTTCAGCTTCCTCTGTGTGTTTGAATTGCCACGCTGATTCATCTGGGCCTAAAACACAAAAGTAAAAACCAGTTTGAAACTAATTGAAAACAGATGTAGCCTATAAAGGTTGGAGGTGCTAACATTTTTTGTATATTAAATACAATGTTCAACCACCCTTTTACGAACCGTATCCAGTACAATGGGTATTATCTGACCATTTACAATTTAGTGTATCTATATAGTTATAATATCTCAGTATATTATCTGACGGATGATTATGGCTAGTTAAATATTTAGGCAGTTGTCCTAAGGGACTCTCCTCATCTTCTGTTTAATGATTTAGTAAACGACTCAAAATGTTTGGGTTTGCATCTTGCTTGCAACCTTGACAGAGTAATTTTACTGATGGCCAAATCTCTCGTCTCTCAAATGAGAATATAATTGCAGCCTCGTAGGGTCTGAGGGTTAAACGTAATGTTGTATATGAAACCCATGCTGCACAGCCTGGCAACATTCGCCAGTTTTCCCAAAATGGTAACTCTGGCTGTTGGGGTTGCTGTTATGAAACACACTGCTGTGGCATTGCCCTTCAGTCTGCAGCTCCGAAAGTCAGGCTCAGAGCTCTCACCAAATTGCACACATCATTGCCACCTTCCAACCCACTTTAAAAAGAGGATTGAAGACACTAGGATATATTATAGAAAGAAAATATACGTAACCATTTGATTTACTTTTATCGGGGATGGCTGTGATGGCAAGATATTTCTACCTATGAAATCCTTATGTAGAGATCGAGTCAGATCTCTCTTAAGTCCCTATACATTTTCTTTAATTCATCAACTGTTATCCATCACAGACTATTTAAAAACAAACTTTACTTTTGAATAATTTTAGATTTACACAAAAGTTACAAGGATGGTACTAGGAATTCCTGTGTGCCTCTTACTCAGGTTTTCTTGTTAAATATTTTATATTCTCATAGTGTATTTGTCAAAGAAACTGATACTGCTTTATTACTGTTAACTAATCCCAGGGCTTCCTGTTCTGGGATCTAATCCAGGGTACCATGTGCCTCGGGTTGGCTCGGCTCCCCAGGCACCCCTGGTCTCTGGCGGTTTCTGTCTTTGCTCCCCACCCATCCCCCATGACGCTGCTTGTCTTGAGGAATACAGGCCAGTGTCCTGCACAGTATCGCCTGTTATGGTTTCATCTGTTGTTTTACTTAGATTAGAGTCGTCGGTTTTTGGAAAGAACCCTGCAGAGGTAAAGTACTCTTCCCCATCGCATCAGGGGTTACCTGATGCCCACACAACATGTCTGGTGATGGTAACCACCTGATGCCCATATTTCATGCCTTGTGATGGCAACCTGATGTCCTGGTAGGCTGTATCAGCCAGGTTTCTCCACTGTAAAGTTACTGTCTTTTTCCATTCCCTGTGCCATTCTTTGTGAATCACCATATTTCACTCATCTTCAAAACGGAGAATGTGGATCGTTGGATTTTTTTTTTATTGTTTCCATTGTTTATGTTTGACTCACTTGCCTTTGATAAACATGCCAAAATGCTGGAGCCATTCACAAATCGAGGCATCCATGCTTCCAAAAACTATCCATTTATGCCAGTTACATGCTGAATCTCACCCTAAATGCCAGGCGCTGCAAGATGAAATCAGGACATGTAATATCACAATGTTATTTATTTAGTACCCATGTATTGAGTGATTTCACTGAGCAAACAGTGGTGGAAAAAGAAAAGCAGAAATAATCCCTGACTTGCAGGAGCTTTTCCTTATAAGATGAGGATTATGATAGAGCCATGGAAACACTATGTCTATTTCCTTAGTAAACAATATTTAAATAACTGCAGGAAGGGATGGAATATATAAGCAAGAATGACAAAAGCCAGGCTCCCCACTAATTAGCTGAATAACCTTGGGCAATGCATTCACCTTCTTTAGGCTTCAGTTGTCTTATCTCCTAAATGCAGTGGTTAAACTCCATATTTCCTCAGAACATACTGTATCATAGTAAATGTTTAGCCCTATAGGAATTACACAGGACTGAAAATGTTTCCTCCTGATGTGTTTACTTAGAAAAGTTTTTAAAACTCCAACATCATTCACTGTAGTGATTGCAAGTGTCAAAATGCGTTGTACATTTTGCTTTGAGTTTGCTAAGAACATGGATTTTCCCCCCTATCGATTGCTTCATCTAAAATTGAATCTTTCCCCCTCATTTAACAAGTTGACAACAGGCTTGTTCAGTGGAGATTAGACTTCCATTTGGGGGATGTAGATGTTCCATTTTGCAATCTGTCTGAGGAGTTAAATGATGTCAGTCTGTCCCTTGAAGGACACTGTCCATTCCTTTGCCAGTGTTTATGCTTATTTCTATTTTCATGAGTTGAAATTTACTCAGGAGCTCTGTGTTTAGTTTCCTTTACTGTTCTATCTGTTAATAAAAAGTGTGTGTGTGTGTGTGTGTGTGTGTGTGTGTGTGTGTGTTAGTTGCTCAGTTGTGTCCAACTCTTTGCAACCCCATGGACTGTATAGCCCTCCAGGCTCCTCTGTCCATGGAGTTCTCCAGGCAAGGATACTAGAGTTGGTAGCCATTTCCTTTTCCAGAGGATCTTCCCTCTTGACCCAGGGATCAAACCCAGGTCTCTTGCATTGCAGGCAGATTCTTTGCCATCTGAGCCACCAGGGAAGCACATGTATACAGAAACTGAGATCCAAAACACTTAAGGAAAATGTCTAAGGGTCTGACATTCTGATACTTATTTAATCACTATGCTTTTTTTTTTCAGGAGTAATTTTCTTTTATAAAATATTTTATAGCATATTTGTTTTTAAATCTTTAGCAGCACTGTCTCAAATGCTTTTTGATATTTAAACTGATATTCTCTTAAGTTACCAGACTCTGGTTTGTTGGACAAGTTTCTGTTTTTGAATCTTCCTCAACCCCCAAATAAATCATCCGTTCATAAGTTCAGCTTGTATTGGATCGGCTGAAAAGGTCACTTAGGTTTTTCTGTAAGATCTTAAGGCAAAACCCCAAAAGAACAGTTTGGCCAACCCAATATTTATTGGCTACATTCTGTATTTCAGATGATGGGGATACTGAAAAGTGCCTGCCCTCATGTGGCTTATACTCCATTTGAGAGACAGATAAGTGAATAAATTGTGTATAATGCATCAGTAAATTCTATCAGGGGAAATAGAGAAAGTGATTTAGGATCCTGTTTTTGCTAAGGTGATCAGAGAGGGCCTTTCTGAAAAGGTGGCGTTTAAGCAGAGACTTGAAAGTAAAGATTGAATGCACACCAGGGTATGTGAGGGAAGAGTGTTTCTGGGCAGAGGGAGTAGCCAGTGCTAAGATCCTATAATGCGAACACCTCTGGACTATTTAAGGTACAAGGAAATCTATGTGGCTGGTATCTTGTTAGTTGGGCAGAGAAAGGTACGAAGTGGTTTTGAAGTTGTAAGAAAGGGCTGGCCCATGGAGGGGGCTTGTTGGCTATGGAGAGGCTTCGGGTTTTCTTCAGAATGTAATGAGAAGCTCCAGGAATTATTTGAGAAGGAGTTTCACATGTCTACACTGATACTGAACAGCTCTGGCTGCTGAGTGGAGAATTAACTGCTGGATTGTGGAAGGAGAATTCAGAGCACCAGATACAAGACCTACAGGACATTCCAAGTGATATGTATGCTGAAAGTCAAGGGAAGTTAAAGCAGCAGAATTGGTGTCTATTTTGGAGATAAGGCTGGTAAGATCAAAGGATGGTTTAGCTGCACCATGTAAAGAATCCACCTGCAATGCAGGAGACCCTGGTTTGATTCCTGGGTCAGGAAGATCTCCTGGAGAAGGAATAGGCTACCCACCCCAGTATTCTTGGGCTTCCCTTGTGGCTCAGCTGGTAAAGAATCCACCTGCAATGCAGGAGATCTGGGTTTGATCCCTGGGTTGGGAAAGTCCCCTGGAGAAGGGAAAGGCTAACCACTCCAATATTCTGACCTGGAGAATTCCATGGACTTTAAAGTCCATGAGGTCACAAAGAGTCGGACAACTGAGCAACTTGCATTTTCACTTTGAACTTGATGCATAGAGGTGGGGCTGATATAGGAGACCCACGTGCAGCCAAGAAGCACAGAGTGAGCTAACAAAATCCAAAAAAACTGGAGAGCTTGTCAGTTGAAGGCCAAGAGAGGAATAAATTCTTTTATTTTATAAAAGAAGAGTGACAATGGTATCAAATGCTCTGTGGAGGTGGAGGGTGATGCACGCTATGAACTGGCCATTGGATTTGAGTAAAGGGTGGTTATTAGTAACCTCACAAAAGGTTGTAGAGGAAAGAAGCTGAATGGAGTAGGTTCAGGTGCAAGTGGGAGCAAAGGAATTGCTTCCATGTAGATCACCCTTCTGAACTATTTAAATGGAAAGGAGAGAAATGGAAGGGGGCCTGGATATAGAATCAAGGGAGGATTTTTCTTTTTGTTTTCTGATTTGTAAGCTAGTTCAGCTCCATAGGCTGGTGTGTGTGCTCATGGGCCAGTGCAGGAGAGAGTGAGAACTTGAATCAGGAGAGAGAGGGCCAGGTGCAGAAGCGATGCCTTGGAGTATCCAAAAAGGGGGTCCAGTGCACAGCAGAGGGATGGGGCAAGTCCCCCAGAGGATACAAGGGAAGATAGAGGAGTAGGTGCAGAGGCATGTAGGTGGGGGATTTGGTACCAAGAAGAGGAAGGAGTTATATTCTGATTACTTTTATTTTCTCAGTGACATAAGAAGCAAGCAAGTTAACAGTAGGGAAGGGAAGTGTGTCAGTGGTCAAGGAGAACAAGAGTTTGAAATAGTCACTTGAAGAGCTGTACAGTGAGTGGCCTGGGAGGAATGCCGAGCCATATGGTAAATTTGGAACCTTGAACTCCTTGGCTTTTCGAAAGCACCGAAACTCTGATTTGTCAGTTTCTGGGGATCTTCTTGGCTTATACATGAGTGCACTCCTTGTCTTACAAGACTCAAATGCCAGGGGGATATTAGACTGAAGGATAATGGTCTTATTTTTAATATAATCCTCTTCGTTATCTAATCTTATAATCCAAAGCCTTGCTTTGTTTACAAGAAAGTAAGAAGTGATTCCAGAGCTTTGCTTTATTAGATGCTAATGATGTTAGGTCAGACAAGGAAGTAGCCCCAAGTGTTGATATTATTGTTGTTTCTCAGTTGCAAAGTTGTGTCTGATGCTTTGCAGCTCCATGGACTGCAGCATGCTACGCTTCCCTGTCTTTCACTATCTCCCAGAGTTTGCTCAAACTCATGTCCACTGAGTCAGTGATGCCATCCAACCATCTCATCCTCGGTCCCCCCATTCTCCTGCCCTCAATCTTTCCCAGCATCACAATGTTTTCCAATGAGTCAGCTCTTTCCATCAGGTAACCCAAATATTAGACCTTCAGCATCATTCCTTTGAATGAATCTTCAGAGTTGATTTCCTTAAAAATTGACTGGTTTGATCTCCTTGCTGTCCAAGGGATCCTCAAGAGTCTTCTCCAACACCGCAGTTCAAAAGCATCAATCCTTCGGTGCCCAGCCTTCTCTATTGTTCATCTGTCACATCTGTACATGACTACTGGAAAAACCATAGCTTTGACTAGATGCACCTTTATCAGCAAAGTGACGTCTCTGCTTTTTAATACACCGTCAAGGTTTGTAATATCTTTCCTTCCAAGAAGCAAGCATCTTTCAATTTTATGGCTACAGTCACCGTCCACAGTGATTTTGGAGCCCAAGAATATATAATCTGTCACTGTTGCCACTTTCCTCCCTTCTATTTGCCATGAAGTAATGGGACCAGAGGGATTGGGGGCAGGAGGAGAGGGGACAACCGAGGATGAGATGGCTGAATGGCATCACAGACTCGATGGACATGAGTCTGAGTGAACTCTGGGAGTTGATGATGGACAGGGAGGCCTGGTGTGCTGCGATTCATGGGGTCACAAAGAGTCGGACACGACTGAGCAACTGAACTGAACTGAATGGGACCAGATGCCATGATCTTAGTTTTTTGAATGTTAAGTCTTAAACCAGCTTTTTCACTCTCCTCTTTCACCTTCATCAAGAGGCTCTTTAATTCCTCTTTGCTTTCTGCCATTAGAGTGTTACCATATATGAAGTTGTTGATATTTCTCCTGACAATCTTGATTCCAACTTGTGATTCATCCAGCCTCGCATTTTGCATGAGGTACCCTGCATATAAGTTAAATAAGCAGGGTGACAATATACATCCTTGACGTACTCCTTTCCTAAATTGGAACCAGTCTGTTGTTCCATGTCCAGTTCTAACTGTGGCTTCTTGACCTGCATACAGGTTTCTTAGGAGGCAGGTAAGGTGGTCAGATATTCACATCCCTTTAAGAACCTTCTTCATTTTGTTGTGATCCACACAGTCAAAGGCTTTAGCATACTCAATGAAGCAGAAGTTGTTATTTTTTTAGGAATTCCCTTGCTTTTTCTATGATCTCAGGTTCCTCTGCTTTTTCTAAATCCAGCTTATACATCTGAAAGTTCTCAGTTCACATACTGTTGAAGTCTAGCACGAAGGATTTTGAACATTACCTTCCTAACATGGGATATGAGAACAGTTGTATAGTTTGAGCAGTCTTTGGCATTGCCTTTCTTTGGGATTGCAGTGAAAACTGACCTTTTCTAGTCCTGTGGCCACTGCTGAGTTTTCCAAATTTGCTGTCATATTGAGTGCAGTACATTAACATCATCTTTTAGGATTTTAAATAGGTGTAATCCTGTCACCTCCGCCTGCTTTGTTCGTAATAATGCTTCCTAAGGCCCACACGGAAGAACTGTACAAAAAAAGATCTTCACGACCCAGATAATCATGATGATGTGATCATTCATCTAAAGCCAGACATCTTGGAATGTGAAGTCAGTGAGCCTTAGAAAGCATCACTATAAACAAAGCTAGTGGAGGCGATGGAATTCCAGTAGAGATGTTTCAAATCCTGAAAGATGATGCTGTGAAAGTGCTGCACCCAATATGCCAGCAAATTTGGAAAACTTAACAGTGGCCAAAGGACTGGAAAAGGTCAGTTTTTATCCCAATTCCGAAGAAAGGTAATGCCAAAGAATGCTCAAACTACCGCACAATTGCCCTTAATCTCACATGCTAGTAAATTCTCCAAGCCAGGCTTCAGCAATACATGAACTGTGAACTCTCTGATGTTCAAGCTGAGGAACCAGAAAAGGCAAAGGAACCAGAGATCAAACTGCCAACATCCGCTGGATCATAGAAAAAGCAAGAGAGTTCCAGAAAAACATCTATTTCTGCTTTATTGACTATGCCAAAGCCTTTGACTGTGTGGATCACAATAAACTGTGGAAAATTTTGAAAGAGATGGGAATACCAGACCACCTCTCCTGCCTCTTGAGAAATCTGTATGCAGGTCAAGAAGCAACAGTTAGAACTGGACATGGAACAACAGACTGGTTCCAAATAGGAAAAGGAGTACGTCAAGGCTGTATATTGTCACCCTGCTTATTTAACTTATATGCAGAGTACATCATGAGAAACGCTGGACTAGAAGAAACACAAGATAGAATCAAGATTGCCAGGAGAAATATCAGTCACCTCATATCTGCAGATGACACCACCCTTATGGCAGCAAGTGAAGAGGAACTAAAATGCCTCTTGATGAAAGTTAAAAAGGAGAGTGAAAAAGTTGGCTTAAAGCTCAACATTCAGAAAACGAAGATCATGGCATCCGGTCCCATCACTTCATGGGAAATAGATGGGGAAACAGTGGAAACAGTGTCAGACTTAATTTTTTTAGTCTCCAAAATCACTGCACATGGTGAATGCAGCCATGAAATTAAAAGACGCTTACTCCTTGGAAGAAAAGTTATGACCAACCTAGATAGTATATTTAAAAGCAGAGACTAAGGTCTGTCTAGTCAAGGCCATGATTTCCTGTGGTCATATATGGATATGAGAGTTGGACTGTGAAGAAGGCTGAGTGCCGAAGAATTGATGCTTTTGAACTGTGGTGTTGGAGAAGACTCTTAAGAGTCCCTTGGACTGCAAGGAGATCCAACCAGTCCATTCTGAAGGAGATCAACCCTGGGATTTCTTTGGAAGGAATGATGCTAAAGCTGAAACTCCGATACTTTGGCCACCTCATGCGAAGAATTGACTCACTGGAAAAGACTCTGATGCTGGGAGGGATTGGGGAAAGAAGGAGAAGAGGACGACCGAGGATGAGATGGCTGGATGGCATCACGGACTCAATGGACGTGAGTCTGAGTGAACTCCGGGAGTTGGTGATGGACAGGGAGGCCTGGCGTGCTGTGATTCATGGGGTGGCAAAGAGTCGGACACAACTGAGCGACTTAACTGAACTGAAGGGCCACTTAACTTCACACTCCAGGATCTGGCTATAGATGAGTGACCACACCATCAAGGTTATCCCAGGCTCTAAGATCTTTTTTGAATAGTTCTTCTGTGTATTCTTGCCACCTCTTCTTAATCTCTTCTGTTAGATTCTTGCCATTTTGAGACCCATCATTTAGAAGTATATTCTTAAGTCTTGCCCAAAGTAATATTTTTCCTTTTGGTTGGTTTATCCTGTGTACCCACCGCTCCCCCCCACACACACACACACACACACACACACACACACACACACACACACACACACACCACGGAAGCAAATAATGACTAATTCTCACTGCTTAAAGAAAAGCTTAGTCTGTTTCATTGTTACCTTCCCAGGTCACCAACTCTGGTACATGAACTCAGATGGTTGTTACATTTCTTTTTGAAGACTGTCTTCTAAGAGCTTTGTATGGACTTATTACTTTTCCATTCATCATGTTAACATGTGTGTGGTGTGCTGTTAGCCACAGCAGAGTCACTCTTATTATAATATTTAATAATAAATAACACTTAAGAGTCTTCATTATACTTCATAGTTTACAGAGTGCTGTTGCATACACTGTCCGATGGTCACTGTTACAGGGACACTTCCAGCGGTGAACTCACACAGGTTCACGTAGCTGCAACAGGATTGTAATAAGAATTTACATCTTCTCTGTCCTAACCCAGTACACCTTCTAAAACAAAGTTCCCCTTCTTTGTAAAGACATAGCTGTGCACTTACAGAAATGTGCTTTCAGGAAGAAATTTAGGATCGTAGTTCTTGTTCTTGGTTGGGTTCCCCGGGAAACACACTTTGAGACTTTTGAGCTTAATGTGTAGGAGGTTCACTGGAGGCGCTCCAAGAGGAGGATGAATGTGGAGAGTGAGCAGAACTGGGCCGAGGAACAAACCGCGCCCTGATGCGGCTGTAACAGAGCACTCCCTGCATATCTGAGCCTGGGACGGCCATTGAGAATGGCCCCAGCTGAGGCAAGGGTTCCAGGCGAGTGTTCAGGCTGTCCGTGGGGAGGAAGCAAGTGGTGAGTGAGGTCATGTTCTTCTTAGAGAGGGACTCAGCTGAGAGCTGTCAGCAGCTGAGAGAATGAGGGCTTCAGTTCCATCACGGATCTGAGGGGCCAGTGTGGGAAACATATCTGTTCTGAAATCACCATCCTGTTTGCATAACCTGGCATCTGCTTTTGAACTAAGACCAGGATATAACCACCCCCACACCCAAAACCTTGAGTCCATTCATTCACTTATGTGACAACTATTTATTGAGCACTTACTATGTACCAAACTGTTGTAGGTACTAGGAATTAGGCTCATGCATCATGAACCTCCAAGTTTCTCTCTTTGTAGTATCTTTTGGCCTGCGCTTGCATATTCAGTTGTATCCGACTCTTTGTGACCCCATAGACTGTAGCCAGCCAGGCTCCTTTGTCCCTGGGATTATCCTAGCAAGGATGCTAGAATAAGTTGCTATTTCTTATCTTCCTGACTCAGGAGGGAACCCAAGTCTCCTGAGGCTCTTGCATTGGCAGGTGGATTCTTTACCACTTGAGCCACCTAGAAAGCCCAGCCTCCCAGCTATTCCAAATTCAGGGTATTGGAATATAAGCTATATGCTTTCTTTAGATGTTTCAGAATGAGCTAAGGAAAATGGAAGACTAAAATGTTAATGCTGACCTTTTCTTAAAGGTTCTGTTTGCCCAAACCACTATCAAGCTAAATAATTCTCCATTTGGAATTTGAGTAATTATAACTGGAAACTTAAACACAGGGTAATATAAATTTCAGGCTATTTCTAGCCAAATGTTGTAGTCAGAGATAGCATGATAGTTTGATCCTCAACAAGTTGGATATTTCTTCTGTGTGTTGATCCAGTTTATGGGTAAAGATACTGAACTGAACAGAACCAAAGAGAAATGTATGCTGGTCTGAAAATAACCTCTTTGCAGATTGATTCAGAACCACAGTTTTATTTGCTCGTTACAGAGATAAAAGCGTCAGGCCTTCCAGGTCCATACTGGTGGAAAGCACTCTTTAATTCTTACTGGGCTTCTTAAATCCCTGATGCACTGCTTTCCTTCCGTAGTCACTGATGAGCAGGAGCAGAGTGTTCCCTGGGTTGTCAGATGCTGGCAGTGCGTTACCATAGTTCTAGTTGCTACATGGCAGTTGTCTGCACTGTTTACTCTGCTTCCACAAAGAGACTTGGGCCTCTACAACAGATTTTAGGACATCTTCTGTGACTAATTCTTCACGTGTACCCAGTCAGCTAGTTCAGAGTGCATGACTGAATGTTCCTTCAGCATCTGTCAGTGACCTTGCTCATCACCATCATATGTAATGGACAGTAGCATGTTAAACTTGTGAAAGAGATGTGAACCAGTGTCTCTAAACATCGTTTTGAGTGCAGTATTTAAATTTTGAGTATTGTTATGAATCCTTGCTTTTGAACACTTAATATTCCATCTTGATTTTCACATGTATTTGGATAGCCAAACCACATAGCCAGCATTTTCATGTCACTGTTAAGTACTCGTTGGTGGTTTAGTCCCTAAGTTGTGTCCGACTCTTGCGACCCCACGGACTGTAACACTCTGTCCATGGGATTCTCCAGGCAAGAATACAGGAGTGGGTTGCCATTTCCTTCTCCAGGGCATCTTCCCAACCCAGGAATTACACTTGGATCTCCTGCATTGCAAGTAGATTCCTCACCAACTGAGCTACAAGGGAAGCCCTCCCTCCCAAATTGTAGAGTGCTGGCAGTGAATTATCAGTGGTGGTTCTTCCCTCTATCCAGGAATTTTGCAAATATTACCTTCAGAATGAGCATACCTGGACAAAAATTACTTTATTTTCCAATGTCCATTGTCAGGCGCCTTCTGGAACCTCACAGTTAAATGCTTCTGTCATATTTAACACTGGCAGTGCATTCCAAGGAATTTTATAAACCACCTTGTTGTACTAGAATTTCGTTGTATCAGACATTAGAAATCTTCATTGAAATGAAATTCCTTTCATCAAAAATAGAACTTTACATCAGTGTCAGTAAACTTTCAGATATGACACTTTCTAGAACTGTTTGACCTTGACCTTTGGTTTCTATTATTAATTAGAAGACCATATTGGGACTTGTGGGTTTCCCTGGTGGCTCAGATGGTAAAGCATCTGCCTGCAATACAAAAGACCTAGGTTTGATCCCTGGGTTAGGAAGACCCTCCCGGAGGAGGGCATGGCAACCCACTCCAGTATTCTTGCCTGGAAAATCCTCATGGACAGAGGAGCCTGGTGGGCTACTGTGCAGGGGGTTGCAAAGAGTCAAACATGACTAAGTGACTAAACACATTGGGCCTTTTCCCTTTATTTGCTCCTAGATTATTACCAGTAATGTGTTCAGTCTCTCAGTTGTGTCCAACTCTTTGTGACCCCATGAACTGTAGCCTGCTAGGCTTTTTAGTCTGTGGAGATTTCCATGCAAGAGTATTGGAAATGGGCTGCCATTTCCTACTCCATTTAGCAGTAATACATGAACCACATTTATCCGAAGTAGGAAAAAAGAAAGCTCATGCAATGTTAAACACATTAGCCTTGATTGAGTTGCATTCTCCCTGATCCTTTTCATCTCTTCAGAAAACTGCTTCAACGTCTTTTTTGTTTGTTTCTGAACTTCTCTTTCTTACCTATTCTTCTCCATTCATCATGTGCTGCATGCTGATGACTGGAAAGATAAGAAAAGAATCAGTGACTCTTAGTTCCCGAGATGACATGGTCTGAGCCTTGGATGGATGTCTGGGGAATGACAATCTCACCTTCCTTCCCCGCCTCACTCTGAAAGTGAAAGTTGCTTAGTCATGTCTGACTCTTTGCGACCCTACAGACTATACAGTCCTTGGAATTCTCCAGGCCAGAATACTGGAGTGGGTAGCTGTTCTCTTCTCCAGGGGATCTTCCAAAGCCAGATATCAAACCCAGGTCTCCCACATTGTAGGTGAATTCTTTACCAGGTGAGCCACAAGGGAAGCCCAAGAATACTGGAGTGGGTAGCCTATCCCTTCTCCAGCAGATCTTCCTGACCCAGGAATCAAACCAGGGCCTCCTGCATTGCAGGTGGATTCTTTACCAACTGAGCTATCAGGGAAGACTCCTACCTGCTTTTTATTCTCCAGACTTGAGAATATTCTTTTCCCCAATTCTGCCTGTAACAACATTCTAACTCTGAAGTCCTTTTCAGATATTTTAGGTGCTATCAGTTGCCTTTGAGGCATTTATAAGTGCTTCTTATCAACCATCTTTCCAAGGGCCACTTTCTTTTATGTTATTTCTATTCTCTCTCCCTCCCCAGCCTCCCTCTCTCCTGCCTTCTTGATTTTCCCACCCTCCCTCTAGCTCGGCAGGCCCCAGTCTGCTGTGTTATCACCAAGAGTGTGCTGCTGCTGCTGCTGCTGCTAAGTCACTTTAGTTGTGTCTGACTCTGCATGACCCCACAGACAACAGCCCACCAGGCTCCCCCTTCCCTGGGATTCTCCAGGCAAGAACACTGGAGTGGGTTGCCATTTCTTTCTCAAATGCATGAAAGCGAAAAGTGAAAGTGAAGTCACTCAGTCGTGTTCGACTCTTAGTGACCCCATGGACTGCAGCCCACCAGGCTCCTCTGTCCATGGGATTTTCCAGGAAAGAGTACTGGAGTGGGGTGCCATTGCCTTCTCTGCACCAAGTGTGTGAAAAGGTGGTAACCTCCACAGCCACTCTAAATCACCTGGTTCCTTTCTCTCTCACCATCCAGTTAATTATGGAGCTGATTTGTAATATTTCCTTCATGTGTCTCTCTCTAAGCTTCACCATCCCTCCTCTGTTCCAGACGCTAGTGTTGCTCATTTCATTTACTGCTCTAGCTTCCTAACTCACCTTCCTGCCACTCACCTTGTCTTCCATTAATTTGCCTTCCACATTGCCAAAGGATTCTCTAATATGTTGTCAAAGAAAAATTGCACAGAAAGTTAAACAGCCAAGGAAGACTTTATTCAAGACTATTGCAACAGGGGTCAAGACAATGGCAGTGGGGAAAGAAAGTGAACTCTGCTGGAACAAAAGACCGAGACTTTTCAAGAACTGGGGTGAACAAGTGGAAAAATACTGGAAGACTTGAGTCAATTTGATTAGGCTGTGTGTGCTTGCTAATTGTCACTTATTAGCCCCCTGTTGAGGCTGGGAACAGGAGTACTCTCTTTCACGAATGATTACATTTCTTTTTTATTGGTTTATTTTTCATGTATCTGTTTCCAGGGTTTTTTTTTATTTAATTAATCTTGTTTCTTTTTTTTGTGTGTGTGTTTTTTTTTGGCCGTCACATGGCCTGTGGAATCTCAGTTCCCTAACCAGGGCTTGAACCTGGGTGCCCTATAGTGGAAGCATGGAGTCCTAACCACTGGATTACCAAAGAAGTCTCCAACAATTACATTTCAAAGAGATGGGTCCTAGAGTCTTAGGGAGTGACATCCAGGGTTGTTCTTTGGAAATGACGTCCAGCGTTGTAGAACCAGCAGATAGCTGGGAAAAGATTTAACTCTCAAAAGGGCAGAGAAAGAATTTAATAATTGCAAGTTTTCTAAAGTAAGTACTGGGGACTTTGCTGAAAGTCCAGTAGCTAAGACTCTACACTCCCAATGTAGGGATCCAGATTCGATCTCTGGTCAGGAAACCAGATTCAGCATGTCACAGCTAAGACCCAGTGCAGCTAAATAAATACATAATTTTTTTAAAAAAATAAAGTACTCTACAAATGGGAGATCAGGGCCATTCAATCAGGAAGAAGCTTGTCCAAAGTTTAGTCAACTTGGGGCAACTTTAAGCCCCACATTGCTGCTGCTGCTGCTGCTGCTGCTAAGTCACTTCAGTCGTGTCCGACTCTGTGCGACCCCACAGATGGCAGCCCACCAGGCTCCCCCATCCCTGGGATTCTCCTGGCAAGAACGCTGGAGTGGGGTGCATTTCCTTCTTCAAAGCCCCACCTTAGTCAGTGTCAATCTGAAACCATTTTGTGCTGCAAACCTTTGCTCATCTGCCAATCCCTTTGAGAATAAAGTGCCAGCTCCTTAACAGAAACAAATCAACCTCTGGCGGTGGCCTCAGCCCTTTCTCCTCTGCACCTCCCTAACTTCCCCAGTCCTGAGCATTTGCGGCTTTTCATGCCTTGGTTTCTTAGAGTCTAAGGATGATCTAAGGTTTAGAGAAGTCCGTTTGCCTAGAAAAACTCTTGTGTCTTCTGTCAAATGTCATTGTTTTCTTTACTTGGGGAATAATTCCTTAGGGGGGTGTCTCCTGCACTGTGGCCCTAAGCGCACTGGGTGCTTGGCTATCAGCATTCTCAGTACAGTATCATCAGGAGGCTGTCTTTATGTCACTCCCTCTTTCCCACTCTCCTGTAACACCTTGAGGGCAGGAAGTGTGTCTTTCTCGGTATTGTATGCCCAACTCCTGGCATGGGAGTCTGGCACAAGACTGTCTCTGGCACGAGAAAATCCTTAAAACTTCTTTGTTGACTAATTAAGTGTATGATTTGTAGACCTGAAAAATATTTTTGGCATAGTCCTTTATATATTCAATACAAGTTTGCCAAATGAAATGAACATGAATACCGTAAGTTATTTAAGATCATTACTGCCAGAGTATTTAAAAAGAAAAGTGACTTGCCTGTTCTTGGATGGCCTTCTTAGGTTGTATACCATCAGAATAAGGAGCAGAATTTGACCTATAGTTTGAAACCCTATGGTAGAAAACCTGCTGGTTTCTGGAAAGCACATCTTCAAAATATCATCCTCGAATCAAATGCAATGGAAACTGCATAGTGACTTTTATCTTATGGGTGACATTTTAAATTAACTGGGGAGAGGACTCGGTTCAGCTCAAGCCGTGAAGTTCAAACTCAGGATCATTTTTCAGCACGAGCACCAGGGCTTGTGAAACCTTTGACAGACCCAGGCACTGCACAGTGGGATGGAAGAGTCTCAGGGTGTTCTGTTTCCTTTTGAATGCTAATATGCCCATTAATTTCCCCTCTTGGTTCCAGGTGAAGAGTGGGCAGGTAACAATGACAGGTTGTTGTACGATAAACCTGTGGTATGCAGGGAGAAAATTGGATTGAACTATTGCCAACTCATTCTGTCTAATTATCATCAGCCATCAAGTTAAAATTTTCGTGCCCTGATAACCCTGACACATTCAGAACTAATGAGGTAACATGGAAAGATTCCACGTGGCCCCTGCCATCTTCCCTCAGGGCTTTACTTTCTCTGGTCCATGACCTCCCCTCTTTGATGTTCCCCTCCAGCCTCTTATCATCTTGTTGATTTTTTGAATAGTGGTTACACTCTGGCTAAGAAAGCAAATAATATTTGTTTTTCTGTATGTCAGTATTCTCTGGTAACAGCAAAATATCTGTCTGAGGGAAACTCAGAACGGTTTCTTTTTTCCCTCTTTGCTCTCAATTTTTAAATTTTTTTAAATCAATAGACATTACTTTTTTCCTTAATTTCTTATTAGTTTATTTTAATTGGAGGCTAATTACTTTACAATATTGTGCTGGTTTTGCCATACATTGACATGAATCAGCCTTGGGTGTACATGTGTTCCCCATCCTGAACCCCCCTCCCAGCATCCTCAGGGTCATCCCAGTGCACCAGCCCTGAGCACCCTGAAACATGTATATTATCATATGGTAAACAGATCGTCAGTCCAGGTTCGATGCATGAAGTAGACATTACCTTTTAGATAACTTTTAGATTTCCAGAAAAATGAAGTCAAAGTAGAGTTCCATATTCCCCTCCACCCCCTCCCCAGCCTCCAGTACACGTGGTTTCTCCTACTGTTCACATCTTGTGTGAGAGTGATACCTTGTCAGAGTTGATGCAAAAGCACTAGTATGTTCGTATTAACTAAAACCTACACTTACAATAGAATTCATGGGTTTTCACAGAGGTGTGACCTGTGTCCACCATGACAGTATCATACAGAACAGCGTCACTGCTCTAACTACCCTCTGTGCTTCACCCGTTCATCAGTTCCTCCCCGCAGGTCCCGGGCAACTACTGATCTGTTTGCTGTCTCCTTGGATTTGCCTTTTCCAGAATCCCATATAGTTGGAATCATGCAGTATGTGACCTTTTCAGACTGGCTTCTTTCCTAACAGTATACATTCAAGTTTCCTCCATTATCTTTTATGGCTTGGAAACTCTTTCCTCTTTGTTGCTGAATAACATTCTGTGGTGTGATAACCACTGTGTTTATCCTTCCAACAATCAAAGAATATCTTGGTCGCTTCAAAGTTTCAGCAGTTAAAGATGCTATGAGCATTCATGGGCAGATTTTTGTGGGGGCCTAATTTTCAACTCATTTTGGTAAGTACCAAGTAGTTTAATTGCTGGATCACATGGTTAGGGTTTGTATAAATTTGTAAGAAACTGCTAAGCTGTCTTCCAAAGAGGTGCTACCATTTTGCATTCCCACCAACAACCAGAGTTCCTGTTGCTCCAGGTTTTCACTGGCATTCAGAATTGTTCATTTTTTTCTATTTTATCTGTCATATAGATGTGTAATAGGCTCACATCGTTGTTTTAATTTTCAGTTCTCTAATAACATATGAATGGAAAGCCCAGTGGTTTAGCAGTAAAAATCTGCCTGCAATGCAGGAGCTTTGCAGATGTTGGTTCGACCTTCAGGTCAGGCAGATACCCTGGAGCAGGAAATGACAACCCACTCCAATATTTTTGCCTGGGAAAACCCATGGACAAAAGAGCCTGGTGGGCCACAGTCCATGGGATTGCAAAAGAGTCAGACATGACAGCGACTAATCAGCAATGCTTACGCTTTGTTGCCATCATATGCTTCACATGCTTATGTGTCATCTGTGCATCCCGTTAGGTGAGATGCCAGTTCAGATCCTTTGTCCACTGTTTAATTGACCTTCTTATTGTGAGTTTTAAGAGTTCTTTGCACATTTTGAATACTGGCCTTTCATCAGGTATGTGTTTTGCCAATATTTTTTCCCCACCCTGTCTCGTCTTTTTGTTTTCTTAACAGTGCCTTTCACAGAGCAGAAGTGTTTATTCTGAGTCCAAGTCATCAACTTCTATTATGGATCATGCTTTTGATGTTATTTCCATCATCAGATATAACTACCAAACCCAAGCTTACCTGGCTTCACACCTCTCTTATTTTCTAGGGCAAAAATTCTTGTTCAGACGATTTGCCTCTGAAGACGGCATATTGTTGTTTGTGGTGCTTAGTTGTGTCTGACTCTTTGTGCCCCGTGGCCTGCTGCAGCGAGCCAGCGCCTCTGCCCTTCACTATCTCCCTGCTCAGACTCGTGCCCACTGCATCCGTGGTGCTATCTCACCATCTCATCCTCTGCCACCCTCTTCTCCTCCTGCCCTCAATCTTTCCCAGCATCAGGGTCTTTTTAAAACTGCTTATAAATTGATAGAAAGATAGCAAAGCTTTGACAAACTGTATTGACTATGTCAGTAAGCCTAAAATTAATGCTTAAGGGAATGTCGGCCTTTTAAAAGTATATCTCTGAAGAGTGTTAGCATAAACTACATTCATTTTAAGATTATCTGTGCATTTGATGGTTTTGCCCATAAAATTCAGAATGTATTTCTGTTTTACAAATTTTTAACCCCGTTGTTACATTTATTGTTCTTTTCAGAAAGCGGCAACCTTTTTATTTAGCCTTAACAGAGCCTTTGAAATTCTATTATTTTTCTGTGTATATTTAGAGCTTAAAATCCTAACTTTGTAAACTTTGGCAGTTTCTGAGACACTTTTCCCTAAAAGAAGGTCTCACACCTTCTTTTAGTGATCCCATTGAAGATATCTTGTGATTTGAATAGGTAAATAGCTCCTTTAGCTGCGACTCTGTTTGAACGGGAATTGCACTATAATTGCTCATGTGTCATATAATTAAATCCTTTCTTTCCTTTTAAATGCTGAGCTTTCAGCTCTTTCTTTCCATCGTGATACCTTGTTGAACACATCACAGTGTCTTGCAGGGAATGAATTAGCTGCTGTGCAGTTTCTCCCTTTTATAAATCTCAGTAACAGTTTGATGTGGATTTTGTGGCAAAGGTAGTTCTTTCTTGCTTTGACTCCAAGGGTCTTTGCTTGTGTCATAAAGCAGCCAGCTGTGATTCCTTGCAGGTTTGGTTGATTCTTTCATTTACATGCTTTGGTTTAGGCTTGGCCTTTAGAAGCTTTGGTGCAATATCATCTGCTGTAGAAGTCACTACATTTGATCTGCTGAAAGTGACTTTATGAATGGCTGGTACATGTTGATATGGAATTAGAAGAAATCCATGAATTTAATAAGGCTTATAGGAATGAATATAGAGTTGATTTTCAGATACTTGTTCTGCAGACACTGACATCTTTAATCCTCACATGACTCCAGTACCATATCTGTCTTTGCATAGAGACTTCACATACTGTATGGGAGAATAATCAAGGACAAGATAAGTTCATTGAGTACTCAAAATGATCAGAAACATCTGCCATTCTGATTTTTCTAGTTAGTTATTTACCAAGAATAAATAAATATTAAAATGAATGTTTTAATGTAGTTTAAACCTATCCCAGCAAAAACTACCAGATTAATTATATCAAATGTTGACAACCCAAAACTAATGTTAAGTAAATGCTCTATCAAAAATCTGAGGGAAATATTTTTAATATCTTGTGCATCTGACATAATGAACTTTTTCCATTTCAAGTGAGAACATGGTTTCACATTTATTTTATGATGTCAATTAGCTCATCAGCTTCATACAGGAAATTCTAATGCAGTCATTTTAATAGCAAAGCAAATCACATGATTGTCCATAAAGTCAGATATACTCTTGCTGCCTCTACTGCCCCAATAATCCTGCTCACAATATTTTAGTAGCATGTAGTTCTTTGTAAAGTAAGAAATAGTTTAATTCTATAACTCTTATATTGAAGATATGGTTAAAATGTGTCAATAGCTTGACTTATCACAGTCTCAGAAGCTGGCCTGTTGGGAAGGGAAGGGAATGGTGTGTCTTTAAAAGTGATCCCAGCCCTGCCAGGTGTGTTTATGAAGCATGTGCATGTCTTGACTCATAGTTTGAGTCCCAGGGCCATACTCCTTTGTCCCAGGCTGAAGTCGCTCACCTTGGCCTTGCTTCCGGAGTGTCACAGCCTTTCCCCGGTTCTTGTGTAGCTCTGGGTACAGGACTTGTCATTCTGCCCTCACTCCTTGGTCAGCCTGTCACCAGTTTCTGGCCTCACTGCTCTGAACTCAGTGTTGAATGGAGAGACTCCATCACCTGTGAGGCCAGGATTATTGAAAAGGAGGGATAATGCAGGAGACGGGCTCTCTGGTCAGAGAAGCCTGGGATGAAACCCGGGTGCTCCATGTGGTAGCCATGACCTTTCAGGGCATGCGCCTCATCTTCTTGAGTCTAGGTTTCCTCATTTTAGAAACTGGACTAGTGATATCCACCTCTTAGGATTGTGGTAAAGATTAAATAACACCATAAAACAAGTACATGGTTTGTGTTCAATACCTTGTCTTTTTTTCCTCTTCCCAACCTTCTCTGCCTCCTTCCCACCCTGCTCTTCCTTTTCTTCCTCTTCCCAGTCTTGCTTCTCCTTCTTCGTATCACATAATCATTACTGTCTTTTTCCCCTTTTGTTGTTCAGTCACTCAGTCAAGTCTGACTCTTTTCGACCTCATGGGCTGCAACACGCCAGGCTACTCTGTCCTTCACTACCTCCTGGGGTTTGCTCAGACTCATGTCCACTGAGTCAGTGATGCCATCCAACCATCTCATCCTCTCACCCCCTTCTCCTCCTGCCCTCAGTCCTTCCCAACATCAAGATCTTTTCCAGTGAGTCAACTCTTCACATCAGGTGGCCAGAGTATTGAAGCTTCAGCTTTAACATTAGTCCTTCCAATAAGCAGTCAGGGTTGATTTCCTTTAGGATTGACTGGTTTGATCTCCTTGCAGTCCCAAGGGGCTCTCAAGAGTCTTCTCCAGCACCACAATTCGAGAGCACCAATTCTTCAATGCTCAGCCTTCTTTATGGTCCAACTCTCACATCCGTACATGACAACTGGAAAGACCATAGCTTTGACTATATGGACCATTGTTGTAAAGTAATGTCTCTGCTTTTTTAATATGCTATCTAGGTATAGCTTTAAATATACTGTGGTTTAGAGTATGCTCCCAGAATATGCATATGCACAAAGTCTGTTCTGGCACAGCTGGCTAGTCCAAAGGTGGAGGTGGGATTCACGAATAGAAGAAAAGGAATGACTTCGGCCACCCTCCTCCTGCTGTCATTGTCGCTTCTCTGGACCAGGCTGAGGTTCAGAACAGCTGGGTGAGGTGAGGATGACCACTCCTCACTCAGTCCAGCAGAAGATTTTTGCATATGGGAGCCCATGGAGTTTGCAGTTTTGTCATCTCAGATTCCTGTACATTGTGAATTCACTGACCTTACTGCAGTTTGCTCACACTTCTGTGGTGATACCAGAATAAAATGGCTACAGAGATCTTGAGGAGTGGCGAGAGGCGTTCATTTTAGACTTGGTCCCCAAGGATCTTTTCTCTTCAGTCAAACAACTTATTGTCTTAAGGAAACAGTTGGGTTGTCTTTTGCATCGTATTTCTGACGCTTTAAAAGTGTTTTTCACGTTTTCTTAAGGTGGCTCATCTGTTAAAGAATCCACCTACAGTGCAGGAGACCTGGCTTGGAAAGGTCCCCTGGAGGAGGGCATGACAATCTACTCCAGTATTCTTGTCTGGAGAATCCCATGGACAGGTGCCTGGCAGGCTGCAGTCCGTGGGGTCGCAAAGAGTTGGACCGACTGAGTGACTAACATATGTACACACACACTCTGACTCTGAAAAATGTTTTATAAGTTTTGTGAAAACTATAGGAATTTTCTATGTAATTGCCTCTAAGAACTTGGCTTTCAATGTTTTGGGCAGTTCACTTCCATATAGCTATCTGAGCCTACATCAGATTTATTTCCTCACTCTGTTCATCAATTGTGCTGAAACATATATTTTAGAAACCACATTTTATTTTCTTTTAGTGCATATATACTTTAGAAGTTTCTTATCAACAAAAGAGTATACTTTTGTACTGATTGCTAGAAAATTTTGAATTTGTTAAAGATGGTGTTAATTTATTCACTACTTGACATGAATTTGCATAATGACTTCAGGTAGTCCTAACTTCAACTGTAGAAGACAAAATTAATTATCATGAACCGTTGGCATTTTATTTCAGACAAAATCGAGAGCATGCGATGTGAACTATCTAATGGATTTCTCAACCAATTAATTTAATCACCTTCTGGATTATGAGGCATTTAAACAAGCAGAGATAGGGAAAGGAGGTTAATGGAGGCCACGATGAAGCCTGAGAAGGAAGCAGGGTGGTGCTTGTGTTTTAGCTCTAGAGAGGCAACTGGTATATAATTTTCTCAGGGCTGAGAATCACCGGTCAACTCGACAGTATCTTTCCTATTTCTGTGCCTGTATCTGTCATAGTTTGTCATTGTCTTAGTCTGCTTGGGCTGCTGTAACAAAATACTAGCCTGGTGACTTAAACAATGGAGATCTATTTTCTCTCAGTCCCGGAGGCTGGAAAGTCTATGATCAAGGACTTGGCTGATTTAGCCGATTTGGTTTCTGGTAAGAGCACACCTCCTGGCTTGTAGATTGCTGGGTTCATGCTGTGTTCCCAAAGCGGGAGGGAGAGAGGGAGCATGCGAGAGCTGTGTGGCATCTCTTCTTCCAAGGGCACTAATCCCATCATGAAGGCCCCACCTTCACGACCCCATCTAACTATAATTACCTCCCAAAGAAGGCACATTTCCAGTTACCATCATACTGGGGTTAGGACCTCAACATGTGGAATTTGAGGGGCACAGTCATTCAGTTTATGACAATAATGTTAGCTCAGGTTTCAAACATGTTAAAACTCAGATGCTTCTTAAAGGAGTAACCCTTTAGTTAATTATTATTAATTTATACTAAAGTACCAAGAAGGATCGGAAAGTATATTTTGATAGAAGGAGAGTCAGAGAAGTCATTAAGAAAGGTAGGATATAGAGTAAGGGAAATAAATTAGTCCTCAGTCAACCAAGGAATACTACTGCTAGAAATTAGGAAGCACATTAGATCCATCTAGTAGGGGCAAAGACCAAAGAAGTTTTGTTTGTTGGATTTTTGTACTACTTGTGGGATGATTAATACATGGATGGTTTTGACGTATATTACATCTGGTTCTAAGGACATTCAACTTTTTGGTTCCACCGAGAACAAACCATAATGCTCATTAGCCACATATGTTTATTTAAACTTTAATTGCATAAGATAAAAATTCAGTTTCTCAGTCACACAAGCCACATTTCAAGGACTTAGTTTGATATGTGGCTGGTGGCTCCTGTATTGAACATACAGAAAGGTCTGTTGGACATTGCTTCTCTAGAGCTTCAGGGGCCCAGATAATGCAGTGAGGTAATCCTGCTGCTTATTATATAAACACACCCACAAACACACATGCCATGATGAGCCACGAAGTTATGACCGTTCAATGTGCCTGGTGTCCATTACTAGAGATAGATTGCAACAGTAGGTTTCATTTGGTGGCTTTTGATGACTTCTCTACTTTTTCCTATTTGATACTAATATAGAATATTTTTTAATTCACAGAAAATGTTGGAGAGAATATACAGTGAACTTTGGCACCACTCTCAGTAAAATCAATTGCCACAGATAGGTTGTATTTCTTATTTTCAATTCTGAGATACTGTACACAGAAATATATAGAAACACACACACACATACTTTTTCTGTTCATAAATGTTCATATATATATATACACGCACACATACATACTCAGATTAAGAAGCAGAACAAATACCTCACCTTATCCCTCTTCTACCAAGATAATCCCAGTCTGCTGACTTCTCTGTTTGCCATTTTCTTCATACGTATGTATTTACCATCAATATATGCATCCTTCATTCAGATACAGCAGTTTTGAAAAATCAAGTAGCAGTCTTAAATCTCCCTGTGCAAGGAAGTGATGATGCTCTCACTTTTAGATGAAGGCTGTCAAGATCAGGAAAGAATCTCAGGAATAGTGTCTGGCTTCAGTTACCCTAGTGGCTCAGATGGTAATCATGCAAGAGACCTGGGTTCAATATCTGAGAGGATCCTCTGGAGAAGGGAATGGCTCCCCACTCCAGTATTCCTGTCTGGAGAATTTCAGGGACAGAGGAGCCATAATCCATGGGATCACAAAGAGTTGGACACAACTGAGCAACTGACACTTTTCAGCTTCCCCAAGAGTACCTGTGTACCCATTCTATGAGGTTTACTGGGCAAGATCATGATTGCATTCTGGAAAGCATTTGGTAAGGTATTAGGGTGGGTTCTAGCTATCATGTGGAACTGTCGTTATAAGGGATGGACTTTTTTGAAATTTTCTCCTTCACCAAGACCTAACTTTACTCTCAAGAACAGGTTAAGGCAGAGTAAATCTTGAGGTGATTGTTAGAAAACTGGTTCAGACTCACTTAAGACATTCTGTCCTTAGGTTGAAAATAACTCTCCTGTGATGGTGAGACTCGGTGATGACAGCTCTCTACATCTTGGCCTATTGAGTCACTGTGCTCCAATATCTCAGTCACCCTAGAGTCCTCCAGCTCCATCCCCTTGGAGGGTTTTTTTTTTTCCTTTGTTAGACTCCCCATTGTATCCCATGCATTCCTCATTCTTGTTCCAAATTCAGCTTTTGTTGGTGCAAGTTCTGCAGTAACTTTTTAGTAGAGGGTATGTCCTTTATTCAGTCCTTGAACTTGTTTGGTAGTTTGAATTATGTGTAAAAGTCATAGAATTCTGAACCCATTGCTTCCTTGCTTCTGTGACTGTGCAGTTGCCCTTGAGAAGTTTAAAACTGTCTAATCTCCATTTTCTTTGCCATCTAATATTTCCTCTTTGGAAATTTGTAGACCCCTCTCTATGTTCCCAATATTCTTAAATTTTGAAGTAAAATGTCTTCCTGTTGTCCTTTAGTTACTGTGCTTGTTGGACAGTTCAAGTTGGAAACTGATGCTCTTCAGTTCTAAGAAATCGTCTTGATTTTTTGTTTGTTTCTGATAATTGCTTCTATTTCTGATTTTTGGAACTCCTGTCATTGGAAAGTTGGACCACTGGGCCAGTCTTATTTTCCTTACCTTTTCCTATGCCTCCTTTTATCTGCTCTTCTTTTCTAAAGATTTCATCTTCTAACCCTTCTATTAAACTCCATTCTATCAAATTTCAAGGACCTATTTGTTCTCCAGATAATGACCCATTTCCTTCTTCATATTCTTCATCTTTTAATATAATCATATTTATATTTCATGGAGGGATTATTCTTTCTTAACTCTCTGAGGAGTCCCCAGAGAAGACTCTTCAGATCTCTTTCTAAGAATGTATGGTCTGGCTGCCAGCTCTCTGGAAAGTCTAGTGAGAGGAACAAGTTGGGATCTCTGCATTCTGAGATGATTAGTTAGTCCCCACTTTCTATAAAGTAACTGCACCTAACCAAGAGTAGGTGGTAGAATCTAGTGATTTAATATCCAGTGATTCTTATTTTAACTGCAAATGATGTTTCTGGGTAGCGCATCTTCTGATGGTTTTGCAGTGTAAATTGTGTTGGTTCTTATCCACTCCCACGTATAGTTTAGAATTAGACTGTCTAGGGCCTTTGAGTCAGTTATGAGTTTTCCATGTGCTTTACCCATTGCCATTTTCTCCTTACTCTCTTTTTGTTGGTTTTTATATTTTTTTAAATGCATGTGCTCTAATTTAGTAGCGTTCCTGGCACAAGAGAAGTAAGTATGTGTTAAATCTGCCTTCTTAACATAGAAACCAGCTTGTTCTTTATTGCTTAGTTAGAACTTGTAAATTCCATTTGAGCCCTGCAATAAAAGTTCCATTATGTAGGTTGAGTATTGGCTGATGCTTACTGCAGTCAAATAAAATCTCTAACACTAAAATAAGATGAATCATCAAGATCAGGAATAGTAATGCTAATGCTTGGGTGAGAAGTATCCTCACTGCTCCCAATTAAGATGAAGGAAGCTTCACTGAGGTTTGGCAATTGGTTGTCAGCAGTGTAAAAGGAAGGTGGTAATTTTACACAAGTTTCTGGTTTCTCTTCGCCATTTAAAGCCTCAAACAGAAGTGTCAGATTACAGTATTTTTGCACTACAGTTATCTTTTCCATCAAAGAGTAAAAGTTAGTTTTAAATAAGCAGAATATAACTTACAGAACTACTACCAGCTAATCCTTGTGGCACGATACATTGAAAAATAGATTTTTGGTTTATCCAATTTTCTAGCTCAAGAGGCTCAAAAGATAGCAAAGGGAGTGAGGAAGAACTAATGTTGATGTTCTGGATATTTATTTTTAAATACAGTATTGCATTTAATCTTCCCCAAATCCTAGAAGATACCTATTCTAAATCCTATAGCCTTCAATCCAAGGATCAAGTTCAGTTCAGTCAGTTGCTCAGTCATGTGACTTATTTGTGACCCCATGGACACCAGGCTTCCCCATCCATCACCAACTCCTGGAGATTACTCAAACTCATGTCCATTGAGTCGATGATGTCATCCAACCATCTCATCCTCTGTCATCCCCTTCTCCTCCTTCAGTCTTTCCCAGCATCAGGGTCTTTCAAATGAGTCAGTTCTTCACATCAGGTGGCCGAAGTATTGAAGTTTCAGCTTCAGCATCAGTCCTTCCAATGAATATTCAGGACTGATTTTCTTTAGGATGGGCTGGCTAGATCTCTTTGCAGTCTAAGAGACTCTCAAGAGTCTTCTCCAACACCACAGTTCAAAAGCATCAATTCTTCAGCACTCAGCTTTCTTTATAGTCCAACTCTCACATCCATACATGACTACTGGAAAAACCACAGCTTTAACTAGACAGACCTTTGTTGGCAAAGTAATGTCTCTGCTTTTTAATATGCTGTGTAAGATCAAAGGATCAAAGGAATTAAGTTTCAAGACCAAACAACTAACATGAGTCATTTGTAAGACCAGAGCATTGGGCTATGAATCCAAGAGAAAATGACCATAAATTCTTTCGAGTGCACAGTAGTACTTTCATAGGATAAATTTGACAACAAATGCCAGTAACTGTACTATGAAACTGTGATATAGGATGCCTTTTTCCTTTTTTAAATCCTAATTGAATAGCTAATATTAATCAAATACAATTTCTCTTAATTGGCTTCTTGAGGAATCAGCAAAGTTGCTGATTTTATACTCTTAGTAGAAATGAATGACACATCTTTGAAAACTCTTACCTAGACATTCATTATTTTGGGTCTAGAATATCCAATCTCTAAGTGTAGTTTAAAGTATCTTCTACCAGGTATATTGAATTTATGACCAGACTAACCCCAAGCATTGGTAGTAAGAAGGAGATCCGAGGTGTTGACCAAATTCCTGCATTCCCATATAAGATGCCTCCTCATTTGAGTAAATAGGTAAATATTAATGGAATTTTATCTGTCTGTATTTGCACATTTGAAATTAAGAGAAAATTTCATTAAACAAGATTCAGATATGGATTCTCATGATAAGTATAGTTGTATTCTGTTTCCACAATGTGTGATTTACTTTCTAGGCCAAACTTCTAGGTTTTCCTCTGCATTTGTCAAAGATTAGAAATCCTTATTCTTCTCTTACTTAACTAGATCACCTTATTTGAACCTATTAAGTAGTCTAGTTGAGGATAATTAATTCAGTCACTACTTTTAGGAACCTCTTTATTGAATTTCCCTTTCATTCCTTTCAAAGATGCACGATTGCCATACTGAAGACTTTTTTGGATACTTCTAGCTATATACCAAAAAAAAAAAAGAGGAAAAACCATTTCCCCAGATTATTGTTCCCCAAACATATGACACTTGCATAGTTCCTCACATACTTGCTTACTGTTCTCTTGCTTAGCTTCTGGGAAGAACAGACAAAGGCAAGCTCCAACCTAATGCACACTGTCTACTCTCCCGAATGCTGTTTTTGTCTATCCTGTATAGACTTAGCTGTTAAAGACACAGTTTCTCTTTCATACTTACACAGGCTCTAAGCTTGTCTTCCTCCTCCTTCCACCCTTTTGTATGAGAAAAAAAAAACAAAGTTTTATTACATATCTACCAGATATTGGGGTTGTAAAGGAAATAAGTCTTATTCCTGTGGTGAGAGAGTCCGTATGATTCGTAGGCTTACATGGCTCTACAGGGTGATGGATGTCTTCCAGCTTAATTGTGTAGCACTTTGGGAACCTAGAGGCATGACGCAGTGGTATTGATCTTCCTACGGAGCCAATCTAGGGCTAATGTTGAGAAACAAATTCTATTTCTTTTTCTCTAGACCACTCTTGCTTCTCTAAAAGACCAATGGGGCTCCATATCCTTCAGAGAGCCTAAAATCTCCCCTCCAGGCAAGAATTAGTCCCTCTCGCCTAGTTTTCAAGTGACTTAAGTTCATAAATTTACCATAGCCTATGTTCCATATCTTATTTTTCATATATGTGTCTTCTCTACAACTTTGTGAATTCACGATTTTCCCATGAGTTTAAATGGATTTTATTGTCTGTATGGTTCATTTTTAAAGTCCTAGCACTTTGCATCTTCAGACCTACTTATCAGTGATGAGCCTTTAAAAATTCAATGAGTGAAAGATTTTTAAAAATCTTTAGTGGACACCATTGTCCTGTCATCTCCTTGTTAATCTCTAGTTGGTTGATTCAAGATTTTGAAATTTTTTTAAAATCATGGGTTTAATAATATAACTATACTTATAAAATCAGAAATGTACACATACATTTTTTTGAAGTTTTGGGGAGACTACTTTCATTATTTCAGACAATCTTACGGCTATATCTAAAGTAGGAGTTCCTATCTACTAAAGTCATCCTGTGACACTTACTACCACCTAGAAAAGATATTTAAAGCCCCTAACAGCTTCTCCTCATTGATTTCTGAAGCCCTGCTGCTACTACATTTACACTGACCATCTTTAAAATCAATTGGATTTTATAGTTGTGAACCTTCCAGAAGCATTTTAAAAAAAAGTATTTCTTGCCTGTTTAGTTCTGGTATTGGCTACCAGGTAGCACAATACCTTGAGTAGCTTGAGTCTCTTATTAGGCAACTAATAAGTGACAGAAAGATTAAGACTAATGGATTTAAGAGGGAAAGGGGTAAATGTCCAGAATCATGATTTTTTAATTCCTCCCTGGTACATGGCTATTGCAAATGCAGGCATAAATTAGCAGCTGGCTGTGAACAGCCTCTGGCCCTGTCAGTCTCCAGTTTCCATGACATTATATTTCATGTCGGGGCCACTGAGACAAAATGCAGTGAAGGCTGGCCAGGTGGCAAGGGGCAACATGGATCATGCAAGGAAAAAATATGAAAGCTGCATAATAAAGAGACTGAGCTCATAGCACAGCTTCCGGGAGAGAGTGAAATATCCAAAAACGCAGTATTGTTTATGAGAGGTCTTTTGCAACAGTAAAAAATGCATTTATGCCAAAATAGAAAAGTCAAATATGTTATTTTGGACTTTTTCTTTTGCCCTCAGCCATCCCACTGGGCATTCTAGTTGTGCGTGGAGACTGTGATTTGGAGACTTGCCGTATGTACATAGATCGCCTGCAGGAGGTGAGTTTCTTTAGCCAATCATTTATGCTGCTCGGTTTTCCACTTTTGTCAACAATTACCAGCCATCTTTATTTACTTCTAAAATGAGGCATTTGGGGAGAAATGGAAAAATGGTGGCCTCGTCTTTCTGTCTTTTAAGCACAGGCTGCATCCTCTCCCTCCCCACCCCCACTGCTGTTTCTCCACCTCAGGTGGTTGGAATGGAAAGGGTCGATAGGGAAAACAACAGCACAGTGCTGCTCCAGTGAGAGCCCTAACTATTGCTTGGAAGTCCTTGTCTTGCCAGATAGCTCACCTGTGTTTTTTGAACTCTACAGAATTTCAAGGGGCATGATAAATAATAAAGGGAAACAGAGATTTGTGGTTCCTTAATGCTTTGTGTCTAGTACAAACTTCAGTCAGAGACAACTAGGTTTATTTTTTTAACGTAACTTCTATAGGAAAGAAAAACCTCTATCTCAAAAGAATTTGTGTCAGAACACAAAGGAATAATCTTTTTTTTTTTTTCTCAATCCAGTCTTAGCACTGAGAAAGAGAAAGGAGAGTCTCATATGTGACATTCCCTTGAACTGCACCTGCAAAACCCAGAGACCCAGATCCATCACTACAGTGGTCCTGGGTTGTTTTTGCAGAACTTCAAGGGAGAGTATTCAGTATCTTTTCCTGAAAATGGTAAAACACACACCACACACAGACACACATACACACACACACACACACAAATAGCCACTTCTTCATCTTTGTTTCTTGGTGAAAGATGCACATTAGAATCACTTCTGGGGATGTGGTCCAGACATTTTTATTTTTAAAGCTGTTGGGTGATTTTGATAAATACCCCAAAATGAGCAACTCTCTTCCAGACAACACATTATACATAAATAAATATCACAAATAAAGAAGATGTATAGTGTTTAAAATCCCTTCAAATTTTGCAGCTTTGGGGCTGCAAAAGATTTAGCTTTGAACATTAGATTCTGTTTCTTTTGGTGGATATAAACTCAGGTAGGAGGCATAAAGTAATGTAATAATTACTGATTTTTCTCTTAAGCATTGTTATGAATAGAGTTGGAATTGGGAATGCAGAGTATTTTTGAGATAGATGCCGAACTGTGACTGTTAATAAGGGTGAGAGAAGAAAAGTCAACAAGGTTTATATTTGTGGCTTAATTTGGCTACATCTACCAAAGATAACTCGAGCATGTTAAAGTTGGTAAACTTCTTAGCATGTGACTCAGATCCAAATCAATCCTAGAACATATTGTAGACTGTTCTT
The DNA here is from genome assembly GCA_006408675.1 of Madoqua kirkii. Lineage (NCBI taxonomy): Eukaryota > Metazoa > Chordata > Mammalia > Artiodactyla > Bovidae > Madoqua > Madoqua kirkii. The sequence goes on from SJYC01113534.1 coordinate 66,584, forward strand.
TTTTCTTCCAAAATAATGTTCTTTTATTGTAGATCCTCCCTCAAAAAAACCTACAATAAAAAAGTCATAATTGGTAACAAACCTTTTTTTTATATAAAACACTTGGGTAACTTTAGAGATCCCACAATAGCAAAATATTTGACTGGTGAATTGACTTTGTTGAAAATTAACAGTTAGGCTCATTGCACCAATATTCAACTAAAAGGATTTTTTGTTTAAGTAAAGAGCTAGCACAGATAAAGAGAAGAGTTTTAAACTTGGGCTTAGACAGTAAGTTGATAAAGCCTGTGGGAAGCAGGTTGTGAGGATTGCTGACATCTGTAAATAGAATCACTCTGCTCATTAACAAGGAGGCCTGCAGCTTATGACAGTGGCAACGACTTAGTTATAAGACTTTATCCAGGGAGCCTGGCTCTCAGAATCTTCCAGTAAAACCTCATTAATTTCAGTCCTGTTAATTTGCACTTCGTGATCATGCAGAGATGGTCAGCGATTTTCTTTGGAGTCTATGGAATCTTGTTTGCCAAGCAACTTACTGGTATAAACACAAAACACAATTATCATGACAGTATGTTTTTGGTCTTAGATAAATAAACTCTTCCTAAGCGCCTAAAGGGACCTAAGCAGCTTATCTCACAAGCCAAAAGTCCAGGTGCAAGTTAAATATGACCCCCATCAATTACAACAACATTGCCTGTCTTTTACTTTTGGTCTTTTCTCTCCTTGAAATTATACCACTCGCCTCTAAACACTGTTTAGGATTTCTAAGTTTCAGTAGCTAAATGGCCTTTCTTCTCTCAGTCCAACTGAGTGTGCTTTTATTATTTTTGGCATTATCTTCATTGTTTAACCTTGAGGGATTGGGGAGAGTAAGATGCTTTCCAGATGGGTTTAATAATATAAAATTGGGCATTTAGTTGATGGAGTTGTGGAAGCAGCTTGTTCAAAATAATCTTAAGATATGTGGGTTTTGTTTTTTTTTTTCTTTCCATTTTCTCATTAGGACCTGCAGTCAGTTTCTTCTGGCTCCCAGAGAGTTCATTACCAGGTAACATATAATTGACTCTCCTTGTTTCTTACCTTCTGGCCAAAAGAAGTCCATTTTTCAATTAATGTCTCATTTGAATTAGATTCCATATCTTCCTTGAGGGATAGAATTCACTCCAAGAGCCAAGTTGAAGCTGGCATTTTGATTCTTATGCATTTTCCTGCAAAGTGGACAGTTCTAGTCTAGCACAAATTTGGGCTGTGGCTGTCCTCCCAGACTTTTAGACATTATAAAACACAGTGTTTTAGTGACAAATACCAGAAAACGCAACTCAGACTAGCTTGACGGGGAGTCTTTTGCTTTACATCAGCACAAAGTTCAGATCCAGGGTGAATTTTGTGTACCATTTGACCACGGTTCAAACTCCATTTTCCTGTTGGTTTTTCGGCTCTGTTCTCTTTTCTGTGAAATTTCACCCCTGGACAAGATGTTTTCCTGATCCAAGATGGCTGCCAGGAGCAGCCAGGAGTTGGGTTTCTCGTTCACAGACAAGAGAGTAAATTCTGTGCTTCCTCAACCATCAAGCCAGCTTTCTAAAATGTAATTTCATTGTCCCATCCTGGTTTCATAGACAGAATCCAATAAACCCAGCCTGCCTCTCTCTAGTAACCCACCTCCAGTCCATGGGAGAACACTCAGCTACCTTTGCCTCAACATTCCCTGGGAGCGCAGTTTCTCCCTCACTTTCCCATCTCTGCTGTGTAGCACGGGCCTCTGCAAGCCATCCTCTTCCCGTTAGGTTTCCTAGGCATGATTTAGAAGCCAGAGCCCAGGGACGGGGTGCCTGGTAGGCTGCTGTCTATGGAGTCGCACTGAGTCTGACACGACTGAAGCGACTTAGCAGCAGCAACACAGCATCACACCAAACTATAAGGGATGCATGCAAAGTAGCTCTCAGTTGTCCCATAAAAGCCCTTATCCCTGGTACCCTTGCCAGCTGGCAGGGGTGTGTGGAAGTCACAGCATGCCAGTGACACCTTCCAAATAAATCTTCTCCTAGACCCTATATACTTCCATGTGGGAGAAGGACTCAAAATGTCTAAATCGTAATTCCTGGTAGCATCTCATTTGTGTTTTGGTGTCTATTATACTACCTCTCAAACTGCTGGTTAAGCATCATTTTGCAAAAACAATTTAAAGACCCCTGTGCCTTGTAGCCTCCAGGTAACTTTCTTCCCCTGTGGGTCAATACTTATGCCCTCAGTCAAAGCAGCCTAATTATCCCGAGGCTGGATGACAAAGTGAGCCTGGTGTGCTTATTTCTTTGTATGTTTATTTCTCAGAGAAAGTACCCCACTATTCCAGAATCCTGCCCTCCATCCGGCTTCAATAGAAAGGACAAAAATTCACTTAGATGTGTTTACTATGAGAAAATAAATTCTACTTCTGGGACAGTTTTTTGTTTTTTTTTACATCAACTCTTAGAAGGCAAATTTCACTGTATTTTTTAGATAGAGCACAACCTTTCCTGTATCCAATATTTGCATATTTACCTAGAGTCACTACCTAGATATCATTTTATTTTTTTAAGTGTTTTTAAAGACTAGACTAGAGTTGATTTCTACCCTTTAAGAATTGGCACTGCTAGCCATAGATTTCAAGTCATTTTTTAGAATTTTTAATTGTTACACATGGTATTTTAAACCTTTGCAGCTTTATCAAAGCATCTCAAACATTTCCTCTAATTAGTTTTATGATGAATTTATTTACTATCCTGACTTCTTCAATGTAGTCATTTTGGCATGAGAGTTTTGATATATGGATATTTTGTACCATGTTTTCTTTAGGCTGTGTTTGTACAAGTTTGTAGATAGCAGGGGATGGTTCAGGCTCTAGAATATGATAAGAACATTTATTTTATTGATTAGTTGTTCAAAACAACCTGTAGAAGGATTAATGGTACTTATCTGTATCAAAATCTTCCTGTTTTTGGTGTTTGTTTGCAGTCAGGTCAAATCCTGGTGTCAAAACTGCTGAATTATAAATGTCACCTCCAAAAGTTTATGGACTGACCAGATAGGATGACCAATTCAGCATCAAAGATGAGTGTCAGGGTGTTACTTTGCACCACATACTGCCTTGAAGAGTTATAAAAAGCAGGAACCATTTGGGTATTAAGAGAATGCTGGAATAAGGTTGTCTAGGGACACCCAGAATCTACTCATTAATAGGTAGTTTAACTGAGGGAAATGATGTTTGAACTAACATGTCTGAAGAGTAGGGAGAAGGTGATGAGGAAATTTCCTAAACAGAGCATCGGAAAGCTGTCTGAGACAAGGAGTGAAAGTGAAGTCGCTCAGTCGTGTCCAACTCTTTGCGACCCCATGGATTGTAGCCTACCAGGCTCCTCTGTCCATGGGATTTTCCAGGCAATAGTCCTAGAGTGGATTGCCATTTCCTTCTCCAGGGGATCTTCCCAACTCAGGGATTGAACTCGGGTCTCCCACACTGTAGACAGATGCTTTACCATAGGGGGATATAAAACCCTTCTCATTTGGCTGAAATTTACAAGCGCAGACAGGACTAGGAATGAGTTGGAGGGATGGTGAATGAAGTGTTCTCTTTTAGCTGCAATAATTTTGATCTGCCTATTAGATGCAAGAGGTTTTGGTGAGGAGAAAATTGGATATATGGCTTTCAAAGCTCATTGAGAAATTCATTCCTCGACACAAAAATCTGAGAGTTGTTAGCAAAGGAATGCTACTTCATTGAACCCATCAGGCTGGAGATCACTTAGGGAGAGTTTGCATAAAGAAAAGAGCTCAATGTCATATGTGTCTAGAGAGTGGTCAAGGAGAGCACAAGGTTAAGAGAACAATCAGTCAATAAGAGTCATGGAGACAGATGAGTGGCTGGATAGCTGGAAATCAAGGAGAAAATGGTACCATGAAAGCCAAAACTGAAACGTATTTCAGAAAAGGCAGAAGTGATGAAATAAGTCAAATGCTAAGGAGAGGCTGACATAGATTGATTCCGATATTTTTTTGTACATATAAAATACATGGGCTAGAGGTGCCATTTGTTTTATCCAGAAAGTGACCAAACCAACTGGCAGGAATTTTAATACTAGATCTTTTGTTTCCTAAAGCAGAAACTGGTAATATCAGCATCTCTGGTCTGAGATTAGTGAGTGATTAGGAGAAAGACATGTAAGGTGAACAACAGAAGCCTGAAATGCTTTCTAATGACTTTTCTTATGTATGAGATGGAAGTCAGTGTACTTGAGAATTAACTTGCATGGAATGAATAAACATCAGCAAGTTTGAAAACTTGCAAAATTCCTGTAGGCTCACTAACTTAGCTGACTGTTTTCTAAGGCTAGAAAAACACTCAAGAGAAAAACCAGGCTTTGGAAAGGTGTGAAGTCCCTGAGACACCTTATTAATGAGCCGGATGGCAGTTCCTAGCCACTGAAGCAATGAAGTGCTTTGGTTTCTTCCCTTCCCAAGTTCACAGTGAATGCCAACAAAGCCCTGAACCTCAAAATGACACCTTGTATTAACCTAACAAGGCCTTACAAATTATACAAGAATTTATTGGATATTTATAGCCTGCTGAAAATTCCTGCCTGTATCATCTCGGAGGTCTAAACACAAAGCCCATCCCCCGCCAATCCTAATGCAGCTCACGTTACCTGTAACTGGTAAGTTATAACTTGATAAACAAAATGCATTGTGCTAGCAGATTCAGGATATTCCTGAGCTTGCCAGATAAGCCAGAATTCATAGGCAAATTGAACTTTGTCTCCCTATTTAATAAGATTCATCTTGAGGCCTCCTACTATGAAATGCTTTCTCCTCTGCTCCGTCCCTGGACTTCATTATATCTCTCTTAAACTCCAAGTTGTAAGGTTAGTAAGGAATAGAGGCAGATTCAACCATCCTCGTGATTGTCAGCTGGGGGAGATTTATCCCTCATATGGGACATGAAATTAAAAAATGCTTGCTCCTTGGAAGAATAGCTATGACAAACCTAGACAGCATATTAAAAAGCAGAGACATTACTGACAAAGGTCTGTCTAGTCAAAGCTATGGTTTTTCCAGGAGTCATGTATGGATGTAAGAGTTGTACCATAAAGAAAGCTGAGCACCAAAGAACTGGTGCTTTTGCATTGTGGTGTTGGAGAAGACTCTTGAGAGTCCCTTGGACTGCAAGGAGATCCAACCAGTCAATCATAAAGGAAATCAGTTCTGAATATTCATTGGAAGGACTGATGTTGAAACTGAAGCTCCAATACTTTGGCCTCCTGATGGGAAGAACTTACTCATTGGAAAAGACACTGATGCTGGGAAAGATTGAAGGCTGGAGAAGGGAATGACAGAGGATGAGATGGCATCACCAACACTATGGACATGAGTTTGAACAAGCTCTGGGAGTTGGTAATGGACATGCTGGCATGCTAAAGTCCATGGGGTCACAAAAAATTGGACATGACTGAGCAACTGAACTGATGGGACAGTTGGAAAATTTGAATATTTTTGTCTGTCATGACTAGGGGACATGGAAGTACCAGAATCTACTGAGTAGAGGTCAAGGAAGCTTCTAAACATGCCACAACACACAGGGCAGTTCCCTGCAACAGAATTACCCATCCCCAAAAGTCCGTTGTGAGGGTTTGAGAAGCCCTGAGTCATTTCGATGCCTCTCAGGACTTCTGGGGACAAGGCCAATGACAGCGCTAGATGAAGAAAGTGGAAAGAGAGAGAAAGAGGGGCAGGAAGAGACAAAGAGGCAAAGGAAAGTAGAAAGTCATCTACGGATGTGGTGGCACAATGGACCAGGGACAATTAGGGATTTTGTAGACACTCAGGTTTTCACCATATGTATGGGTGAAGTTGACACACAGAAGTGTGTTTTCAAACTATTCTGAGCTAATAATTTGAGATTTTAATAAATACAATATGTGTGTGTGTGCTCAGTCACTTTAGTTGTGTCTGACTCTTTGTGACGCCACGGACTGTGGCCTGCCAGGGTCCTCTGTCCATGGGAATCTCCAAGCAAGAATACTGGAGTGGGCTACCATGCCCTCCTCCAGGGAATCTTCCTGACTCAGGAATCAAACTCACATCTCTTATGTCTCCTGCAGTGGCAGGCAGGTTCTTTACCACTAGCGCCACCTGAGAAGCCCTAATAAATACAATAGGACTCAATAATAGGTGAAAATGGATCTGGTGATTCCTCCTCTTTAAGAATCCATTTAGTTAGAATAACTCTAGAATAGTTGGAATATTTCAAGTTCTTTCATCCTTTAGCGCCCTTATAGATGTCTTTCACTTTCATAAGAAAACACTCTTGGTCAAATCTGACTCTATAGCCATTTGGTCATCCTCTGATCTCTTTTTTTTCTACATGGCTAATCTTCTCCTAGAGGATAGGTTTGTGCTGTAGTCCATCAGAGCTCTATCTAGTCCTGGGCAAACAGCGTGTGTCTGCAAATATTTGACTCATTCCTTTCCTGCTGCTGGCTACCCTTACTCATCTCCCTCCTCTCTCTGAAATATCTCCTTCCGTAATTTGTGATTTGTTTTCTAGAAGGGTCTGAATGGAGGAGCTGAAACCAGTTCAAGGGAGTCCTCCTGGGAATTAATTTATCCTGTCTTAGACAAGGATAGGAGTTAGGTAGAGAATTTGAAGAATGTTATTTTGGGGGTGCTAGATCAAAGCTGTCAGAAATGTCTCAAATGGGGAATTAAAGTAAGACTTGCCTGGAGCCAGGTTCTGTTTGCTATTACAAGTGAAAGCAAGACAGCTCTCTCTCTCACTCTCTCTCTCTCTCTCTCTCTCTCTCTCTCTCTCTCACACACACACACACACACGCACACGCACACGCACACGCACATATACATACACACAGAGAATTGTTGTTGTTGTTGTTAATGGAAAACATTCTTGCCAGAAAAGGGCTCTTGAAAATTTTGAAATATCTCTCATTTCCATCTTCTACCACACCATCACTATTTCATCATCTTTCAAAGCTGGATTTGCAAACGGGTATCCCATTTCTGTACATTTCTTCTGCAAGAATGGTGAGTAATGAAGGAGTAGGCTTGATAAGTAAGAGATATTGGTATATAGCCTGGTGATGGACAGAGAGGGAAAAATGAATGTGTAGATAGCTTAGATGCAGGAAATGTCAAGGCCAGCAAAGAAGCAATTTGGATGGATACATAAGAGAAATTTAAAAGTAATGATTATTGACTAGACATTATTAAATGAAGCAGAAATTCCCAACTCAAAGGGACTTCTATTTTGTTTCTGCTTATATCTTCCCTAAATTTTATGAAATAAAAAGAATTTCATTCCCAGTAAAGGTGTAGTTAAATGCTAGGTGAATATTGCTTAATTGGATAACCTAGTGGAGTATTTAAATGGGACTGCACAGTCATGAAATTATGTGTGAATCAGCAGTGAGTAATTGAATGTAAATTAAGGGTAAAGTTTGGTGTGTGTTTGCCCGATAGTGGTTAAGGTAATTTCCTTATCAATTACATATAATTCATGCCAGTTGACTTTCAAAAATATATATCTGAGGAATGTCAGGTTTGCTTTGGGGCATGCTCTGTTTTTAGTATGGGAACAGCTTTTCCATTAGAATATATCAAAAGAGAAAATTCACATATCAGGAATTTGGGGATTTAGCAGTGTTTGTTAATATCACTCATTTAAAGAGCATGCAGTTTTAAGAGATAGAAAGCATAATTACATCCAGGGTTATATCAATCTGCTTACACTATAGAGCATTGACAGTTGCATTCATCGAAGTCCTACCATTTCTATGAAGAAAAATAACAGGTCACAAAATGAGCAAGTCAAATGTCTTATCTCTTTGATGATCATTGATTTGATTATGCTGTTTGAGAGGACAGAGAAGACAAGAAGCCCTAACTAGTCCTGAAGGCTGTTGACACGTGGTTAGAGGCACCGCTCAGGGGATTATGTGACTGTCTTCGGAAATGTAGTTGCATTCAGACATCACATTTCTAAGTGTCTACAGTCAGTGTTGAAAGGGGCTTGCTTTTGAGCTTTTGTGGCTCCATCGGAAGTTGTCGTTTGATACCGACTTTAATGTGTGGCGTTCACAAAGCAAGCATGTCTGGCCATCTTTTCGGCTGTCGCTGTTTGGTGGCAAGGATGCTAGTGTGTCTTCATAGTGGACCCTTGTGCTGTGGCTCCATGGCCCCATGAAATCCTGGGGCTAGTCCTTGACCTCCTGGTGGGGTGGTTTGTTTCCTTACTCCCCCATTTCCTGCTCAAGTCTGACTCCTGGCCAGCACTGCATTGCCGTTCACCCTCCCGCTGAGCCTGAATCCACGATCCTTCATGCCATGGTCTCCCACTCCACCTGTGTCCAGGTCCTGTGTGAGGACACAGGCTAGCTGATATAATACCCACAATGTGTTAGCAATGAGAGTTAGTTAAGACAAAGTTACAGCAAGTTTTCTATTATCTCCATACTTATATCACTACCACTTCTGGTCCTCTTATTTGGTTAGGAGAATTGAGGGTGTAGAAGACAAACTGAAAAAGTTATGTGAGTACGGAAGACCTGTATCACCGCTGTGGTCCTCATTTGTTTGGGTCCATCAAGAATGTGAAGAAATGGACAGATCTTGGCTTTGGGTTATTATGCATTCCTGTTCAACAATCTGTTCCTCTTTACTTCTGGCCCACTTTTAATCCATTCCAGTATACATTTGTCTTTGATGTTAAGGTTCTTAAGGTATTTCTCTCTCTCTTTTTCTTTTCATGGAAAGGCATTTTATTTTAAATATAGCAGTGTGTACATGTCAACCCCAAATTACCAGTCTATCCTCCCCCTACCCTTTGCCCCTGGTAACCATAAGTTTGTTCTCTAGTCCGAGAGTCTATTTTTGTTTTGTAAATAAGTCATTTATATCAATTTTTTAAAATTACACATATAAATGACATCATATTATATTTGTCTTCCTCTGACTTACTTAGTATGATCATTGGTAGCTTTAGTTGTTTTATAAAAATGCATTAAGAATCATAAGTTTCTTTAAAATAAGATATCACTTGTGTCAAAGTATAATTCCTAAAACGTTGAACACAGTTCTCATATAAATAGGTACATGTCAAGATTTCATATAGCCCAAAGTCAGTTCAAGAAAGAAGACTGTATTTATCTCTATATCCATGCTATGTCACTTCTACATCTCCACATGTCCTGAGTGAGACCAGATTTTCCTCTATTCATTATTTAATTTGCAGAATCCACTCATGTAAAAACTCCATCTACCCAAGATTCCTAATAATGGGCAATTTTAGTCCCTGTTACTTTAGGCCAGTGGTTCTAAAACTTTGACATACATCAATCTCAACCTCAGTGATTGTTGGGTGTCACCCCAGGGTGTCTGTAGATCTGGGGTGGCACCTGGGAATTTGTGTTTCTAACAACCTCCCAGCTGATGCTGCTGGCCCGGGGTTCATGCTTTAAGATTCACTGATTTAAGCAGAAGCTCTGCCCCAGGACCATGTGGGACAGGTTCAGCCTCTGAAGAAGTCAATGCATAAACTGATTCGCTCTCTTCTTAACCTCTTCCTTGTTTCTCCCGTATCTTTCTCCCGTCCCCCTCTGTACACACAAGGTCATGCACAACCAGCCTCACTCCAAGGACGCTTCTTCTAGTCGAACATCTCAGATTGCTAATAAGGGTCAAAGTCCCAGTGTCTTCCCCACAGAGACCTGCCCTCCCTCCTAATCTGTCCCGTTTCTGTCAGTTATCTCAATTTCATTGAGTCCAGTCCAGAATGCCCCAAATCCTCTTATAAATTAGCATTTTGTGTTTTAAAAAATTGTGAGTGGCAGGGAGTCTTTTAGTAGGGGACATTTTTATACCTGCGTGGAGAACTGAATGCAAATGACAGCCAGCTTGCCACTAGGTCCTCAGCTTCATAAAGGGAAAGAGAGAGAGTTCCCAAAGGAAGTACATGTCCCAGGTTATAGAATTTATGAATGCTTAATGGAAAACCTTCTGGAAAGTGTATGCGAGAGTTGTTATGTGAAATAAATCATTTCTAAGCAAAGCGCCTATGGGTGTTTCCAGTGAAAAGGATGCTTCGATCTCTCACCAATGCTTTGAATAGGAAAGGATGCTCACTCTTAGAGATAGGTGATGGGGCAGAATGTGGAGCGAGGAACAGCTCTCAGCTCATTCAAATGGAGCCATGAGGATGTGTGTGTGTCTTTCCAGGACCATGAAACCTCCTTCCCTAGGGCGCTCTCAGCTCAGAGACTCTCCCCACGGTGGTGCTTTCTAGATGGTGAGTGTTTCTGTATTTTTGGAGGGGTGGGGGTTCGGGAAGCCTCAGGGCAAAGCATTGATGGCTTGAGTGGACTCTAATTTTCCGAAAGATTGTTCAGGAACCCTCCACGTGATTGGTACTTGCATCTCAACAATGTGGACTTTCTGATACTGCAGCACACTTTTCTGAAGTGATCTCCCTCAAAGCAAGTCAGTTAACTCTGGTCAGACTTCTCAGCATCAAATTGCTCAAGCTAACACGTCCCTTCCTGTGCCCCTTTTCCAAAAACGTGTTGAGTGCCTGTCTTCAATTCAGGCTGGTAGATGGATTTCATCAGCAGGGGGAATAGGTACTAATTTGCACGCTGTTTGTGTATTATGGAACTTCCATATTATTTTCGGTAAGCCATCATCTCAGAATGAGTAACAAATTGTTGTGAACGGGTGGGCATTTTCAGTTGTATTTACATCTACTCTGTTGAGCATGACATGAGTGAAAGTGAAGTCGCTCAGTCGTGTCCGACTCTTTGCGACCCCGTGGACTGTAGCCCAGAGGCTCCTCTGTCCATGAGATTCTCCAGGCAAGAATACTGGAGTGGGTTGCCATTTCCTTCTCCAGGGGATCTTCCCAACCCAGGGATTGAACCCAGGTCTCCTGCACTGCAGGCAGATGCTTTAACCTCTGAGCCACCAGGGAAGCCCAACTGAATACATAGTAGGTTGGTCATTTTCTGATTGGTTAATGTGGTTAATGAGTCCATTTTCCATCCATCCCCTGGGCTGTCTAATCCCACTTTTCTGTACAGTTACCCATTTTACAGTACATTTCTGCTTAGACACCCCCAGTGGGCCTACTCCCCAGTATCTCTCATCTCTGCGGACACTGGGCCTTCGCTGTATGCCTCTCTTTTATTTAGCTCTGTGTACATCTGAAAGGTTATAAATGTGGACAAGAGAATGATGGGCTGTGTGAGGGTGTGAGCATTTTATGAAGATGAGCACCCATATCTGTATCAAATCTCATCCACACACATTGTAACATTGGTTTTCATTAATGGCTTGTCAGCTGCCTCTGAAGATATTTGACACTGCTTTCCCTCCAGGTCCTTTATTCCCTCGTGATGAGAAACATAGTCATCTGCTTTTCCTGAATCCACAGAGGAACAACTTATATTTAAGAAATTATGGGAATGTATATAAATTGTTCTATCTGTAGTCTATTTTGTATATAGTCTTAGATAAAATTCTAAGTGGTTAATGGTGTTAACCTAGATATTACATTTACTCTAGAAAGAGCTGTGTTTAAAATGTGTAAAGACTGCAGTCACAGTTAAAAGAACAAAGTAGGTTAAGTCCTTCTCAGGCAGGTATTCCCCCCTCTTGGTTTTAGAGGGTAAGAACCATGATTATCGTGCTTCTTAGCTTATTTCATTTGGAGAGAAGCTACCTGTTAAATATGTATGATTTTTGAACTATTATTTGCATTTTGAATTTTTCCCTCTAGTACTATGTACTTTGTAGAAAATCTGTTTATAATATTTGGACTCTGTTAGATAGATTTAAATGAGGAACGTAATTCTTTTGAATATTAGGAATAATCAGATTAATTTCTAGAAGCCCAGAGTTTATCATTAAGTATTTTTTCCCTTCAAACTACACACACAGCCCAATCCTTTATAGGAATGCTTAAATAATTTTTATTTTTTCTGTTTTAGCTTTCTTCAGACATGGCTCAGAAACTCAGTTTTAAACTGAAATGATTCCTTTAATACCAGAAGTGGTCCCTAATTCTGCAAATTCAGCTCTTTTTTTCTAAAATGAGAATCGTTTCCTCAGAAATCAGGCAACCTACAGATTTTTTTTTCTAGCTTTGTTTACTTGGTAAATACATATCGAGTTTCAGCTCTGTTGAGGATTCTGTGCTCATATCTTGAGATATAAGAGAAGAAATGAAACAGGTCTTTAAAGAGGCATAAATCCTGGTCTGAGAGTTCTCAGTGAAGAGAGTTTTATAAGAAGTGTAAACAGATTTCAAATGTACATGGAGGTGGGAGCAGCTGATTCTATCTGGGGCAGGGAGGAAGGGGCTGAGGAAGGGTTCACAGAAGAGGTGGCATTCAAGTTGGTTCTTAAGACATGATTCTTTTTTTTAACTTTTTACTGAAATATATTTGATTCACAATCTTGTAGTTTCAGGTGATTCAGATATATATACACACACACACACATATATATGTGTATATCTCAGATATATGTATATTCCTTTTCAGATTTTTTTCCATCATAGGTTACTGCAAGATACTGAGTATAGTTCCCTGTGCTGTACAGTAGGTTGTAGCTGATTGTCTATATTTTACGTTTAGTAGTGTGTGTAATTTTAATCCCAAGCTTATGAGTTAAATGATTTAGATAGTCATGTGTAATGGGGAGGGCCTTTTTAAAAAATTTTTTGGTTGAGGCACGGGTCATGTGGGATCATAGTCCCCCAGCCAGGGATTGAACCTTTGTCCCCTGCCTTGGGAGCTCAGAGTCTTAACCACTAAACCTTCAGGGAAGTCCTGGGGAAGGGATTTCTAAGATGTGAAACAGCAGCAACAGAGGCTGAAGTCCTGAATTTTTCTAAGTAGATTTAGGGACTGGCCAGTTATCCAGCAAGACTGGAGTGTCATGGTGGGAGAGAAGCTTGTGCATTTGGTGCCATAACACAGGACTCTCTGAATGCCATGTACTTTCTTCCCCCCTCAGCTACTTCTGCTGATCGCTTTTATCGAATAGACAGATCTCAGGTAAGATTTCTTGAATCTATTTGTGAAAGTGAAAAGTCCCAAGTAACTATACTAATCTTACACATTTCCCCCCCAACAAAAACACTGAAATGTGTACAGTTCTGGAATGATACTCATAGTCTCAGCCATGAGCTTGTTACTTGTCCTCGCATGTTTGTGATTTGTGAACTCAAGGTGATATGGTTTGACCTTGAAAATGAGTCCAGAAGATAAGTAGGCTTGTCGATGTCGTCACCAGCCTGCACCCCAAGTTTTTATTCTTGCTACTCTTTTACTGCTTCCTTGCCAAATTTTATGCCTTTTTACTTTTATTTCTGATTGGCACATTTGCAACCTCAAATGTGTATGTAGGCTACTTAGTTTCAACTCACCACTTTCCAGAGTTTGGTAGTGAGAAAACAAAATGCTTATGCCCAATGATGGCAAGTGGTCCCACTGTCCAAATTCTCATGTAAAAGAAGGTATGGCATGGAATCCATTGATAAAACCAGTTATTAGCCATGCCACTTAGCTTTGACCAGATCCTGAGGGTATAAGTCCAGGACATGATATGCACGTGCTGGACCAGGTTGCATGTAGTGTGTCAATACTTGGATAGTATTTGGTAAAAAGAGGCAAGGCCTTCTCTGCTTGTACCTGACAGGATCCTGGTTAAAGAGTCCCAGACCAAGGATTCAGCTCTCCCCTTCCTCAGCCTCTTGCTACCGTGTTTCTTTAGGGAGGAATGCCACTGGTCAGCCCTCTGAAAATATAATATGCTGTGGTCATTTGCTATGGCATAAAATTTCAGTATTCCTCAGGACCAAATAGCTTTGTTTAGTTATTCTTTAAATGGTGGATTTGAGCATCCTATCAGTCATCTGACAGATTTCTTTTCCTTCCTTAGGAACACTTGCACTTTGTAATGGAGATTTCTCAAGATGAGATTTTTATTCTGGACCCAGATATGGTGTTGTCACAGCAGGCGGGGACACCCCCAGGAATGCCTGACCTGGTGGTGGAGCAAGCCTCGGGGTAAGTGGGCTTACTCCTTGTGGTGAGACTGGCTGCAGGGTGACTCTATGCCTGGTTTGGCCTTGTGCTTGGTATATTTAATAGAATCAAACTATTTGGATGTACAGGTTTTCTTGCGTTTCCGGAGGTTGCATTGTAAGTCGGTCTATGGATGTCTGGGTAGAATCACTCTTTCCCACTCAGATCTGTATCATGTCTGAGCCGTCTTTACCCACCACAGCAACAATTCCTACCAAACTAGAATGCACTAGTATTTGTCTGTGTGTATACATCTGGAGACGCTAGTGGTAAAGAACCCATCTGCCCATGCAGGAGACTTAGGAGATCTGAGTTCCATCCCTGGGTTGGGAAGATCCTCTGGAGGAGGGCATGGCAACCCACTCCAGTAATCTTGCCTGAGGAATCCTGTGGTCAGAGGAACCTGGTGGGCTATAGTACATGGGGTTGCGAAGAGTCAGACAAGACTGAAGTGACTTCCCACAGCACACAGCCCATGTACGTCTGGAATGCCTAGATTATCACATTGAAAAATGACACAGGTGATTTGACTTTTTTTTCCGTCCTCTTCCTTCCTCTTCTTCCTCTCCTCCTCCTCTTCCTAATCCTTATCCTTTTTTTCCTGTATCCAGGCAGCCTGATATATAAAGAGAGAGAGATCATATAACAATAACTATGAAATATCAAGAACTTATTAAGAGCTACATACTATGCTAAATGCCTATTTTGTATCCCTACTATTATGTGCTCTATGCTTATTTCCTCATCAGTAAAATGGAAATGATAATACCTACTCAGAAAATTGTTTTAAAATTAAATGAATTGAAGGATTTCCCTGGTGATCCAGTGGTTAAGAATCTGCTTTGCAATGCAGAGGAACCTATGTTCGATCCCTGGTCAAGGAAGAAAGATCGACATGCCACAGAGCAGCTAAGCCTGTGCACTGCAACTAAGATACAAAACAGTCGAAGAGATAAGTTAATTTTAAAATAAACAAATGAATTGATAACATGTAAAATTAAGGCTGTCTGTGGCACTTGGTGGACACTCATTAAATATTATATTATTGAATCATCATCATTTCACAGTGACCCTGCAAATTTGGTACTATTAGTGTCTTAAATCCATGTAAGCAAAATGAGGTTTAGAGAGTTTTTGTAACTTGGCTACTATTGCGTAGAAAGTAAAGGGGAAAAAAATTGAGATTTATTCCCAGGTTTTCTGAGGCTAGAGCCCATGCATGTTTTAACCACCATACTGAACCACCAACATATTAATATTTCTAGATTATTTTAAAACTTCAGAAAGATTTCTTTGGAGTTTTCTATGTGGCAGGTTAAGAAACAGCAGTGCACAAGTGAAAACACAGAAACCTTTGCCTTTGTAAAGCTTAATGGTTTACTTCAGAGGTTTACTGGTACACAGAAGGTAAATAGTTAAAATAAGGATTTCCCCAGGAAGCAGACACACATGGACTCAAATGGCATGTGCAAATGTGTACACATACTTGTACAGTGTTAACAGGCATGTGCACTTGAGGTCAAACCCTCATGCCTGGTCACCCCTGTTCACTAATTTGACCATGGCTACTATTTCTGGGTATCTCCCAGTCTACCAGGCCAGCTGATATCAGGGGTACATACTGAGTCTCTGGGGAGCCAGGGAAAGATAGAAGTGGTGTCTGGAACAGATAGATGGCTGTGTTTAGGAACCAGAGCTAATAATCCCAGAGCTGTTGTGTCATGAAGGGGCAGCCGACTGGCACAAAGGATGGCCTGATGGAACCCGGAGAGTCCCGGAAGGGCATGGGGAAGGCCATGTGTGATGTCACGACTGTCAGCTGTGGTTCTGTTGGGAGTCTGGGTGTTCTCCCCTCGACGAGGTCTGGTTTGTAGTGTTCAGTCTGATGAAGTCTGAGCCTGTTCAGCCAAGCTCTCCCTGGGCTTTATCCTCCCAGTCACTCTCTATTAGCTCTGGTTCCAAAGATAGAGTAACCTGCAAATCCACAAGAACTTGAATCAGTTCCTTTCTTATTTCTTTTTTGTTGCCCCCTCTGGAAATTAACTAGCAACAGGCATACGATGAAAGAGATGGCCTACGTTTCTATAAGACATCAGTC
This sequence comes from Madoqua kirkii, assembly GCA_006408675.1. NCBI lineage: Eukaryota > Metazoa > Chordata > Mammalia > Artiodactyla > Bovidae > Madoqua > Madoqua kirkii. The sequence goes on from SJYC01113534.1 coordinate 82,814, forward strand.
ACTATTTTTTTTTCACTATTTTTTTTCATGTGGGCCATTTGTTATAAAGTCTTCATTGAATTTGTTACAATATGACTTCTGGTGGGGTTTTTTAAATGTTTTGTTTTCTTGGGCTACAAGGCATATGGGATCTTAGCTCTCCAACCAGGAACCGAGCCTGCACCCCTGCATTGGAAAGTGAAGTTTTAACCACTGGACCACCAGGAAAGTCCCCTGCCATTACTTCTATCTGTGTCCTATTTAAAACTACTTAATCTCAAGATTCAGTTTTTTCATCTATAAAGAGGGCTGCAGTGTCCAAAGAGAGCCTGACTGTTGAAAAAATTAAATGAACTAAAAAATATGCCGAGTGGCTTCAGTCACGTCCAATTCTTTGCGACCCCATGGACTGTAGCCCACAAGGCTCCACTGTCCTTGGGAATCTCCAGGCAAGAATACTGGAGTGGGTTGCCGTTTCCTTCTCCAGGGGATCTCCCCAACCCAGGAATCGAATCTGTGTCACCTGGGAGGCCCAAGAAAACGTGAAATGCTTATAAATGCCCCATAAAGATTAATTGTTCTCCTCTCGTTTGGAGATAAAACTCATCCTGAGAAAGGGCAGACTAAGTCCCATGCCTGACTTTGAGTGTCTGGTGTCCTTCTTTCTCCCAGAATGACAGACTGGTGGAATCCTGCTCTCCGGAAACGCATGCTGAGTGACAGTGGGCTGGGGATGATAAGCCCGCATTATGAAGACTCAGATCTGACAGATTTCAGCCACTCCCGAGTGCTACAGTAAGAGCATTCTCTCTCTTGTCCTTGTGTCACTGGGCTTATTGGGAGGGAGGGGATTCCGTGGGGCACTCACTGAAGGGAAGGATTCTCTTCTCAGTGGTGCTCTAGCTCTCTCCTGATTGTATCACCCTGTGGTTTGACATTTTCTTCACCACGCACCCTTTTACCCACATCAATCTCCGGTGGAGCCTCACTTTCCCAGCTCGCCTGCAGGGCTCCGTGTGCTGTGTTTTAGTCTCTCTGGGTAATTGATGAAGTGTTTGTTTAGAAGAGTGGGTGTGTGTTTTTGTCTGAGGGATGGGAATTGGGTTTTGCAGCAGTGTTGGTACCCTAATGCCCTGTGAACCCTCCCTCCTGTCACCCCTCCATGTAGGACAGGCTTCAGGGTACACCCTATGGTCACAAACAGAATCATTTGCACCCATTTATTTATGCTATGATCATGGCATCCGGTCCCATCATTTCATGGCAAATAGATGGGGAAACAGAGGAAACAGTGACAGACTTTATTATTTTGGGCTCCAAAATGACTGCAGATGGTGACTGTAGCCATGAAATTAAAAGACGCTTACTGCTTGGAAGAAAAGTTATCACCAACCTAAACAGCATATTAAAAAGCAGAGACATTACTTTGCCAGAGAAGGCCCATCTAGTCAAAGCTATGGTTTTTCTAGTATTCATATATGGATGTGAGAGTTGGACTATAAAGAAAGCTGAGCACCAAAGAATTGATTCTTTTGAACTGTGATGTTGGAGAAGACTTGGAACGACTGATGCTGAGGCTGAAACTCCAATACTTTGGCCACCTGCTGCGAAGAACTGACATTTGAAAAGACCCTGATGCTGGGGAATATTGAAGGCAGGAGGAGAAGGGGATGACAAAGGATGAGATGGTTGGATGGAATCACCGACTCAATGGACTTGAGTTTGAGTAAACTCCGGGAGTTGGTGATGGATAGGGAGGCCTGGCATGCTGCCGTCCATGGGGTTGCAAAGAGTTGGACACGACTGAGCAACTGACCTGAACTTATTTGACTCCAGGCCAAACACCTTGTTGCGGGGAGGGGAACTCCTTTCAGCGACCGAGAGTTGGCTCTTGTCTAACACTTGGAAATGATTTGTCCAAAGACTCATACATGTTGACAAAGCAAGAAACTCTGCTGGGAGGGGTGCCCAGGCAGAGAGCAACGGGGTAAGGGAGCCCAGGAAGACTGCTCTGCCACGTGGCTCTCAGTCTCAGGTTCTATGGTGACGGGCCTAGTTTGGGGGTGGCCTCTGGCCAATCATTCTGATTCAGAGCCCTTCCTGGTGGCTTGCGCATCATTCAGCCAAGGTGGAGTCCAGCAAGAAGGATTCTAGGATGTTGGTAGGACATATGGTCTGGTGTCTTCTCTCTCCTTTTGACCTTTCAGTTGGTGGTGGCTTGTTAATTCCATGTTTCTTACCAGGACCTCCTGTTGAAAGATTATTCAGGCAAATAGTGACTGTGGTACCCTGGCGAGGGTGGGTGGTTTTGGTCAGTGGTTTCCCCTAACAACCGTATCTCAGATATTATACAAAAGTTCATTGTAATTCAGCAGATCAGGCTAATTTCCAGTCCTATTCAAGGTCCTAATCGAATGGGGACAGTGGCATTGTAACTATGCAGTCTTACCTTTTTTATAAAATAATAAGGTTATTGAGATGCTCAGAAGCCTAGGGTTAACTGAACAAGCAGGACAATGCATTGTTTAAAGACCAGAAGCAATTTCAGTATGACAAAGGGGAGGAAAATGAGAAATCAGAAGCTAATTATTTTGGTGGTAAAGGTTCTACTCAGACACCCCAAGGGCAAAAGGTGACTTCATTTTAATTGCTTCTCTGTACTACCTCTTTTTCTGTTGTGTGAAGAATGGAAAGGAAAAAGTGAATTTCTATGGATTTTCCTTTTTAATTAAACCATGTTGTTAGTTTCTGATAGCATTTTGATTGCTTACAATTCAGGCTGTTTTTTCATTTCTTTTGTATATGGAATTAAGGTTTGTGAACCAGACTGAGTCAGCCACCCACTGACAGCTAAAAAAGTGGCTATCTAGCTTCAGGCAGATTTATTTGAAAATTAGTTTAAATTAGTCACAGAATAGAAATTAAGCCTAGACAAACCAGGTGTGTGTTTTGGTTATTCGTATATACAGGCTATTTGCAGAAAGTGGAGCATGATCTCAATCTAGTTTCCTATACCCTGTTTTTCTGTGTATAGTATGTTAGTGTGTCAATACATATCATGATATGTGAGATTATTTCTAAGACAGTAAATATTCTTTCCAAGAATCACAAGTAAATGTACCACTTTATGTAAGAGCCAAGTTCTTCAAATCAACTCTCTTTTATTTGGATTTATTATCCTTTTAGGAATTTCTTTTCATTATTTTATTGATCTTCAGTTGGCAGCTACTAGTTTTCCTGAGTGTTTATACAACTTAATTCTTAAATGGGCTTCCCAGATGGCACTAGTGGTAAAGAACCTGCCTGCCAGTGCAGGAGACATGAGACGTGGTTCGATCCCTGGGTTGGGAAGGCTGGCTGGAGATGGAAATGGCAGCCCACTCCAGTATTCTTGACTCAAGCATCCCATGGACAGAGGAGCCTGGAGGGCTACAGTCCAAAGGTCGCAAAGTTGGATGCAAACAAAGCAACTTAGCACACACGGAGGTCTTAAGTGCACTAGAGCAGCTGACTCACATTTATTTTTTTCCTTCTCTCAAGTGAATTAGAAACAAAACAGCTTTGGAACCTGTAGCTTCCAGTCTTTCCAGCTGAATCTCCAGATACTGTGTAACAGAGACAAGTTGTCTTCACTGGACTCTGTTTGAATCTCTGACTCACAGAATGTATGCCAAAATAAAATGGTTGCTTTAAATCATTTGAATACTTTTGAGAGAGAGAGAGAGAGAGAGAAGTAACTCAGTTGTGTCCGACTCTTTGCAACCCCATAGGCTGTAGCCTACCAGGCTCTTCCATCCATGGAATTTTCCAAGCTAGAGTACTGGAGTGGGTTGCCATTTCCTTCTCTATGGGATCTTCCCTACCCAGCGATGGAACCCAGGTCTCCCACATTGCAGGCAGATACTTTACCGTCTGAGCCACCAGGGAAGTACTTTACCTTACCCAAATTGTCTATTAATTCAGAAAATGTGTACATATGTTTATTAATTTCTTAGGAAGAACATCTCTTTATTTACTTCAGAGATCATCTTTGATACAAATGGGTATAATTGTAGTTATTCGATAACAATGTATATATTTTATGTACATCTGTATCATAAGGTCAGTAATAGCTAGTATTGATACTTCCTGTGTGCTTTGTTAAATTATCCTTAACTGTTTCAACACCTTTTAAATTTCACATTGCTTAACAGATGAGTAAACTGGAAGCTCAGAGAGTTTAAAATATTCATCTTAAGTCACTCAAGATAATAAATGTGGAGACTGCTGTTCGAATGAGGTCTTCTTGACTTCTGACGTCATGCTTTTCCTCCATACCGCATTGTCTTCCTGAAGGGCCAGTGCAAAGGCAGGGTGCCCACAGCCCCAAGGCCCAAAAAGGATTTACTTTGGTATCTATCTTTTTTAGCATTTGTAAAGTGAAAAATTCTACAATCTAGGAAGGCTATGTATGCTCATTAAATATGCACAGCTGCAAATTTATCCACAAGTAAATATATTTGAGAATTAATTTGAAAGCATTTTTTCCTTTAAAAAACAGACTGAAACAAAAATTAGAGATAGGCTTTTATTTATTAAATATATATTAAATATGCTCCAGTCTAAATAGATACAAACATTATATGAAAAATCCTAATGTGCCAACAATGCTAAAATATGTTATTGTTTTATGTTATTACTTGCATAAGTCTTTCTATTCATAACATAGTACCATATCATAAAAATATATATTGTTTTATGGAGTTTTTTTGGTTTTGCATTATCTTTTTATCATTACCTGTAATAAACAGTGCATACACTTTTAGAGCTTGCCACTTCATACAACATTGAATTTTTAAAAGTTACTCATACTGATGTTACCGAATGCAAGTTTGCATGCCCAATGCACAGAGAGGCCATAAAAACCTGAAGCATCAGTTTGGAGTAGAGATCAGTTTATTGCAGGGCCAAGCAGGGAGAATGGGTAGCTTGTGCCCCCCAAACTCCAAACTCCCGGAGCAGTTTTATCAGAGCATTTTTAAAGGCGTGGTGGGTGGTCCACAAGGTATGTGATCAGCTCATACACAGTTCTCTGGTTGATGATGATTGATTCTTAGGCACCAGAAAGTTTAAGAGCTACACCCTCATGATCATCAAGTAGTTAATTTCATCCATTTGGTGGTGGTTTTAGCATCTGAAAATCTCTGGAAATATTTCAGATACTGTTATCTAGTTACTTCAGAGGAGCTACAGCAGAGGATATGGGCGAGGGGGGACCAGTCCTGGGAAGGCCTCATAGGGTTCTGCTCAGTATGTGATATATGTAGATTTCAAGTCATTTTATTTGGTATAGAATATTGTGTTATACAAATATGCCATAATTTATTCCTCCATTTAAATGTTGATTTCTAATATCTTATTATTTAAAAATACAGTGGACATTCTGCAGTGTGTGTCTGTTTCAGGGTAGACACGCAGATTCAGCTTTGCTCAATATTGCACAATTTACTTTCCCTTTGGGAACATTTAAAAAGCAGTATGTGAAGGAACCTGAAAAATTAGCATAATATTGTAGGCACAATTGGCATCTGTTGCTTCTAGCTTTAAAGTCCCAGCAACTTGGAGATAGTAAAAGTTCGATTTTAACATCTTGTTCACTGTGTTAAATAACCCACTCTGTAAAGAAACAAAAAGGGAAATTTTAAATTCTTGGAACCAGAAATACTGTTTGTCAGAATTTGCAGTAAATGGTAGAAGTAGTATTCACAGCATGATTTATGACTATAAATCATTTATCAAGAGAAAAATGATTGCATACAAATAAAGCATTCAATTTGATAAACTGGAGAAAGAGTCTCAGAGTAGAGGACAAAGAAACAAGAGGGAAGAGAAATAATAGAGATAGAAATCAGTGACAAGGAGAACAAAACAGACAAAATAAATGGTTAACCAATAATAAAAATCCTGAAAATTGGTTCTTTCAAAACAGACAGAATTCTAAGAAGATTAAAATATAAGAGGCAAACAAAAATGCAGTTCCAGTGCTTCCCCAACTCATTCTTCCTCCTGCTCCGGTGACTCTTTCCCCTCTAAACTCTAACTGACCCTGCCAGCCTCTTCTCCCCACAAGGGAGAGGAGCCAGGCTCCATCTCAGAGTTTTAACTTTCACTTCTAAGATGCATCAAGCTCTATCCCTCTTCAGGGAGTGCAAACAGAATGAACACATAGAACAAATTAGATTTCTGTTGTTACTGGAATTGATTACATTTATATTAAAATTCCATTTTAGATACATTGCAGTTTTTAAAGAAAGATTTATAGAGTCATCTGTTGGTATCTGCAGGGAACTGGTTTTAGGACCAAAATCAAATGGATCCTCGAGTCCCATAGTCAGCTCTCTGTATTTGCAGATCAGCATCTCGGATTGAACCAACTATGGATTGTGAACATAGTATATGGTCTGTGATTGGTTGACTCAGGATTTGGAAATCACAGATAGACAGACATATGTATGTCTGTCTGTAATAGCTTCGTCCCTCTCTTGTCTTCAGCTGTTTACCCATTTTTTTTGAAACTTTCAGTTCAGTTCAGTTCAGTTGCTCAGTCATGTCCAGCTCTTTGCGACCCCATGAATTGCAGCACGCCAGGCCTCCCTGTCCATCACCAACTCCCAGAGTTCACTCAGACTCAACATCCATCGAGTTGGTGATGCTATCCAGCCATCTCATCCTCTGTCATCCCCTTTTCCTCCTGCCCCAAACCTCCCAACATCAGAGCCTTTTCCAATGAGTCAACTCTTCGCATGAGGTGGCCAAAGTACTGGAGTTTCAGCTTTAGCATCATTCCTTCCAAAGACATCCCAGGGCTGATCTCCTTTAGAATGGACTGGTTGGATCTCCTTGCAGTCCAAGGGACTCTCAAGAGTCTTCTCCAATACCACAGTTCAAAAGCACCTTTAGGTAATAATATATGTAGATAAACTCCATGTGTGTGTGTGTGTATGTTTTGTCTGCTTACACAGGTCCTCTAGAGGAGGCAATAATTCCAAAGAAGGCTATACAACACATATAGGATCTTGAAATCCTATGAACACAGTAAAAACAACAACAACAATTTTTATGAACCAATATTTATAATAAATTATGAGAAATAATTAACTCACATTGTTACTGCTATGACCTTCATGAATTTGTCATTAAAGATGTTTGAAAATGTTTTTCCCTTTAAAAATGTTTTCAGTGTCTAAGAATGTGCTAGGAAAATAACATGTTTCTGGAAACACATTTGCTGTCATCATTAATTGAACCACAACAATTCATAACAAGATTATATTTTGACAGAAGATTCCTAAGGAAATCATTAAACTTTTAGCAGACAGAATCTGTTTGATGCCTAAGGAAGACTTTTCCTGACTTGAGGATCTTTGAGATTAAAGAAAACATAGGCACTCAGTGGAAACTCTTATATGATCATCTCACGTTATCTTTGAGAGAGGACAGACTTACTGCTGAATTGAATAGGTTAAGGGAAAACAGGTAAAGGGACCGGAAGATATTATTTAGTTTATGAATAAAAGTAGTATTTTCTAGGTCTTTTATGTTTTGGTTTGTGCAGAGCCCCCCAAAATTGACTGAAGGAGATGCACTTTTCCTTAGTGTCCCCAAGTCCTGAGCCTGGAAGACCTAAGGTGAGGGTCACACAGGTAAAGATAAAAGACACTGAGAGACAGTGCAGGGAGCCACCCAAAGGCAGACCTTCAGTCTAGACACCCACGTGCCCAGGTGTCTGTGACCGAGGCAGGAATGGTGGATTTTCATGATCAGTAGAGCATTTCTGTCTCTATCAAGAGACAGTGTTATCAAAAGTTGAATGATAAGGCATCTGGTCTGATTCATGATTTGGATTTTTGGCATTGGAATTTAAATGCATTCCATTGGATTGTTGGAACCTAAAAACTGGGTTGGGCCATTCAGTTAGTCATTTATTTTTTTGGAAAAATACATATTCAGCACCTTCTAGGCAGGAGCTACATATATGTGTGTGTGTAGTGTGTGTGTGTGTGTGCATTGATGATGTAGGACTAAATGATAAATTCTCACCTTTAAAGAACTTATACCCTAGGGGAAAATATATTTATATATTTAGAGGAAATACTCAACAAACCAATTATCATATTTCCCTATGACAAGTGTTATAATGGATATATGCAGAGAGTGTTCTAGAAATAAGAGGAAAAATAATTTGCTTCTCCCTCTAGATTTCACTTTTCTATTTTTATGTCAAAAGGATGAATAATTAAAGATTTAATGAAAATGTAAGCCTCTAAGGAAAAAAGAGGCTTTTTAAAGGGCTCTCTGCTTATTTTCTTCATCTTTTGCCTGTGATTGGATAAAGAACTTATACCCTAGGGGAAAATATATTTATATATTTAGAGGAAATACTCAACAAACCAATTATCATATTTCCCTATGACAAGTGTTATAATGGATATATGCAGAGAGTGTTCTAGAAATAAGAGGAAAAATAATTTGCTTCTCCCTCTAGATTTCACTTTTCTATTTTTATGTCAAAAGGATGAATAATTAAAGATTTAATGAAAATGTAAGCCTCTAAGGAAAAAAGAGGCTTTTTAAAGGGCTCTCTGCTTATTTTCTTCATCTTTTGCCTGTGATTGGATAAGTATCTGCTTTTCATCATTCAGTTCAATCGTTCAGTCGTGTCTGACTCTTTGTGACCACATGAATTGCAGCACACCAGGCCTTCCTGTCCATCACCAACTCCTGGAGTTCACCCAAACTCATGTGCATCAAGTCAGTGATGCCATCCAGCCATCTCATCCTCTGTCATCCCCTTCTCCTCTTGCCCCCAATCCCTCCCAGTATCAGAGTCTTTTCTAATGAGTCAACTCTTCACATCAGGTGACCAAAGTACTGGAGTTTTAGTCTCAGCATCAGTCCTTCCAAAGAACACCCAGGACTGGTCTCCTTTGAAATGGACTGGTTGGATCTCCTTGCAGTCCAAGGGACTCTCAAGAGTCTTCTCCAACACCACAGTTCAAAAGCATCAATTCTTCTGTGCTCAGCCTTCTTCACAGTCCAACTCTCACATCTATACATGACCACAGGAAAAACCTTAGCCTTGACCAGATGGACCTTGGTTGACAAAGTAATGTCTCTGCTTTTTAATATGTTTTCTAGATTGGTCATAACTTTCCTTCCAAAGAGTAAACGTCTTTTAATTTCATGACTACAATCACCATCTGCAGTGATTTTGGAGTCCCCAAAAATAAAATCTGACACTGTTTCCACTGTTTCCCCATCTATTTCCCATGAAGTGATGGGACCAGATGCCATGATCTTCATTTTCTGAATGTTGAGCTTTAAGCCAACGTTTTCACTCTCCTCTTTCACTTTCATCAAGAGGCTTTTTAGTTCCTCTTCGCTTTCATCATTATATCATCAGAAAAGTGAAAGTGTTAAGTCTGTCAGTCCTCTTAGACTCTTTGTGACCCCATGGACTATAGCCCACCAGGCTCCTATGTCCATGGGATTCTCCAGGCAAAAACACTAAAGTGGGTTGCCATTTCCTTCTCCAGGGGATCTTCCTGACCCAGGGATTGAACCCAGGTCTCCTGCATTACAGGCAAATTTTTTACTATCTGAGCCACCAAAGAAGCCCTCATCACCAGAAATGCCTGTCGAATAATTGAATATTCCGTGACAGTTTCACATCACTCTGCCTAAAGTGTCCTTAAGGAAGTTTGTACAACTGGCGAATTATTTAGGGATAGTCTAAACACTCAATAATACTTTAAAAAATTGGTCTTTTTAGTGTAGTCTAGAATTTTGAACCATCCTATCAAGAAGATGGACCCCAAACTTTACCTTTTCCCAAAACTCAGAAGTTCTGGTCTGAGCATGGGAGTAATAGTTGCTTGCCTGTCTTGTCTTCAGCTATTTACTTTACCCAATTTCTTCTTGGAACATTCGGTGATGGCCTGATTCTAACAAAAAGGATAATTGTGCTTGCCGTCAAAGCTCCAGGTTCTCAACAGGAAGACAGACTATTGGGCAGCGATTTTGGTTGTGGAAATATCCTTCAAGCATCAAAATCAGATAAGAGGGAGAAAATTAATCCTCTTAGTGGGAGGCAGGTTTTGCTGGAATCTGTCTCAGAGATGAGATCAGTGCTGTCAGGATAGAAACAGTCTCTTGTGTCTGCTTCACGAAGATAGTTGGGTCCCATCCCTACTTACCTTTGATGACTCTAAACCTTGCTCTCCCTGGCTAATCACTCAAGCTGGAAAAAGTGCAGTTTAGCTGACATGTATCTTCCTTTCTTCTTCTTTTTCTCCTAACTTACCTCCAGTCATTAACCTCTCTTGCCAAGCACATAATAATACTCTATCCTTTTACGTGTGCAAAATAATAAGAAATTTTGCTCTGTTCTTTCTCTAACTGCTACTCGATTGGATCCAGGAAATTAACATACCATAGTAATAAAGATGCACTGAATCCCTGACTCAGGGAGCTGTTGTTATTTTACAAGCTAGACAGTAAGAGGTGACTGGCAGTGGTAGGCGCTGTTGGCGAGCACAGCAGTAGGGTGGAGCCGGGAGAAAGAATTGTTCCTAGGAGCCTATGCACATCTCCCATGCCTTGCTCAAATGCGCTGTGTCTCAGTCACGTCCGACTCTTTGTGATACTGTGGACTGGAGCCCACCAGGCTCCTCTGCCCAAGGAATTCCAGGCCAGAATTCTGGAGTGTGGTGCCATTTCCTCTTCCAGGGGATCTTCCCTATCTGGAGGTTGAACCCACGTCTCTTGTGTCTCCTGCATTAGCAGGTGGATTCTTGACCACTAGCGCCACCTGGGAAGCCCATGTCATATGTCTCAACTATGTTGGTAGCGAAGTTTAGTTCTTGAAGAGGTTGTGAATATTCTTTGGACAGAAGGGAGAACCCTGGCTTGTGGGGAACCATAAACTATCAACATGTTATGGGTGGAAGAGAATTCTTGGATTTCCAACTTTAGTTGGAAGATAAGGCAAAGGAAGATAAGGCAAAGCCAGAGCATTGGGAAGTACAAGAGCAGTTTGTGTAGGAAAGCACTTTCCCTGAATTTGCTGAGAGGCAGAGATCAGTGGGAAGGGCATCTCAGGATATTACTGAGTCTTCTTTAAAATCAAATCAGGGGATTTCTCTTTCCTTCCAACAACACAGAGTGTCACAGGGCACTAAGGAAAGCAAGTCAGAAGATGACAAGGGCCTTTGGGGACAAAATCACTTAAGCACCATTCTAAAACCGGGAAAACATCTCCCATCTCCTTCTGCATTGGAGGAGTTTGAGTGTTTTTATGGCAGTATAGGAATGGGGATTTGTTTGTTTTCAGTGGCTGTGCCAGAAGTGGAAGAATGCCCCATGACTTATCTATATCAATTTCTCATTTTCTCCTATAGCTCCTTTCCTGTTTGGGGTTGCTTATAATGTAAATGTTACATAGAAAGTGCCCTGTTTTGGGACACAGAAGAGTAGGGAAGAGAGACATTTTTTTTTGAGGGGGGTGGATTTTGTTTCTCATGTCAGTGTCTGGAACGTGAATTTCCTCTTCTGAGAACTGAATGAGATGGGAGGAGATGTTGACAGGGAAACTTCCAGAGTGTATGACAGCTATCTTCAGGAGGAACACCAGAGCCACTCCCAACTCTACCAATTTTTTTCTTCCATTTTCTGATGCTGGATTCAGAAGTCCTTATGCCATTTCATAAAAATAATTAGCTGTGGATAAGCCTTGCTCAATCACCTTGGCCCCACAAGATAAATATTATCTGTCCTGAATGTTGTGGTATGTGAAATAGGCTTTGTATAAGTTTCTTATTTTAATGGGCTTCCCAGGTGGCTCAGCGGGTAAAGAATCCACCTGCACTGCAGGAGATGTGGGTTTGATCCCTGAATCAGGAAGATTTCCTGGAATTGGGCATGGCACTCCACTCCAGTATTCTTGCCTGGGAAATCCCATGGACAGAGGAGCTTTGGTGGACTACAGTTTCTAGGGTCTCAAAGAGTCAGACATGACTGCAGCAATTGAGCACATCGGCTTGTGTTCATATTGAATGTAGCACTCAGATGATTTGCCCTCAGAATTGAGAGCTTCATGTTTCAATTTATGCTTAAAAAGAAACAAGTCCACATTCAGAAAACTCCAGATGGATTGTGTCTCAACAGGATGGGTTGGCCAGGGTTCCCAGAGACATGAGGCTAGAGCTGGCAACCCTTTCTAAAAGATATTCCTTGCTAATGCTCTAGACAGCTCTCCGCAGGTGTATTTCCCTTGATCAGATTTTAGAATAGCATGCCTTTTCTATCCCTTTAATCTCTTTTTAGAAACTAGACAGGAAACTGTATTGCAAAGACTGACTTGTAATATGAACCATCACATCTCTTTTTCTGCATGATTGTACAGTGTCTGATGCAGAGGGGGTTTTTGTTGTTACGTTTACATTATCTTCAAAATGTTAAAGTATTTCTTTGGAGTGTCCAAATTTTCCATAAGAAAAAGTGTGATGGTCCAGTTTTCATGTTTAAGAAACTTGGATAGTATTAGACTCTTCCACATCATTTTTTTT
>SJYC01113535.1:0-21161 GCA_006408675.1 Madoqua kirkii
GTAATGTCTCTGCTTTTTAATATGTTTTCTAGATTGGTCATAACTTTCCTTCCAAAGAGTAAACGTCTTTTAATTTCATGACTACAATCACCATCTGCAGTGATTTTGGAGTCCCCAAAAATAAAATCTGACACTGTTTCCACTGTTTCCCCATCTATTTCCCATGAAGTGATGGGACCAGATGCCATGATCTTCATTTTCTGAATGTTGAGCTTTAAGCCAACGTTTTCACTCTCCTCTTTCACTTTCATCAAGAGGCTTTTTAGTTCCTCTTCGCTTTCATCATTATATCATCAGAAAAGTGAAAGTGTTAAGTCTGTCAGTCCTCTTAGACTCTTTGTGACCCCATGGACTATAGCCCACCAGGCTCCTATGTCCATGGGATTCTCCAGGCAAAAACACTAAAGTGGGTTGCCATTTCCTTCTCCAGGGGATCTTCCTGACCCAGGGATTGAACCCAGGTCTCCTGCATTACAGGCAAATTTTTTACTATCTGAGCCACCAAAGAAGCCCTCATCACCAGAAATGCCTGTCGAATAATTGAATATTCCGTGACAGTTTCACATCACTCTGCCTAAAGTGTCCTTAAGGAAGTTTGTACAACTGGCGAATTATTTAGGGATAGTCTAAACACTCAATAATACTTTAAAAAATTGGTCTTTTTAGTGTAGTCTAGAATTTTGAACCATCCTATCAAGAAGATGGACCCCAAACTTTACCTTTTCCCAAAACTCAGAAGTTCTGGTCTGAGCATGGGAGTAATAGTTGCTTGCCTGTCTTGTCTTCAGCTATTTACTTTACCCAATTTCTTCTTGGAACATTCGGTGATGGCCTGATTCTAACAAAAAGGATAATTGTGCTTGCTGTCAAAGCTCCAGGTTCTCAACAGGAAGACAGACTATTGGGCAGCGATTTTGGTTGTGGAAATATCCTTCAAGCATCAAAATCAGATAAGAGGGAGAAAATTAATCCTCTTAGTGGGAGGCAGGTTTTGCTGGAATCTGTCTCAGAGATGAGATCAGTGCTGTCAGGATAGAAACAGTCTCTTGTGTCTGCTTCACGAAGATAGTTGGGTCCCATCCCTACTTACCTTTGATGACTCTAAACCTTGCTCTCCCTGGCTAATCACTCAAGCTGGAAAAAGTGCAGTTTAGCTGACATGTATCTTCCTTTCTTCTTCTTTTTCTCCTAACTTACCTCCAGTCATTAACCTCTCTTGCCAAGCACATAATAATACTCTATCCTTTTACGTGTGCAAAATAATAAGAAATTTTGCTCTGTTCTTTCTCTAACTGCTACTCGATTGGATCCAGGAAATTAACATACCATAGTAATAAAGATGCACTGAATCCCTGACTCAGGGAGCTGTTGTTATTTTACAAGCTAGACAGTAAGAGGTGACTGGCAGTGGTAGGCGCTGTTGGCGAGCACAGCAGTAGGGTGGAGCCGGGAGAAAGAATTGTTCCTAGGAGCCTATGCACATCTCCCATGCCTTGCTCACATGCGCTGTGTCTCAGTCACGTCCGACTCTTTGTGATACTATGGACTGGAGCCCACCAGGCTCCTCTGCCCAAGGAATTCCAGGCCAGAATTCTGGAGTGTGGTGCCATTTCCTCTTCCAGGGGATCTTCCCTATCTGGAGGTTGAACCCACGTCTCTTGTGTCTCCTGCATTAGCAGGTGGATTCTTGACCACTAGCGCCACCTGGGAAGCCCATGTCATATGTCTCAACTATGTTGGTAGCGAAGTTTAGTTCTTGAAGAGGTTGTGAATATTCTTTGGACAGAAGGGAGAACCCTGGCTTGTGGGGAACCATAAACTATCAACATGTTATGGGTGGAAGAGAATTCTTGGATTTCCAACTTTAGTTGGAAGATAAGGCAAAGGAAGATAAGGCAAAGCCAGAGCATTGGGAAGTACAAGAGCAGTTTGTGTAGGAAAGCACTTTCCCTGAATTTGCTGAGAGGCAGAGATCAGTGGGAAGGGCATCTCAGGATATTACTGAGTCTTCTTTAAAATCAAATCAGGGGATTTCTCTTTCCTTCCAACAACACAGAGTGTCACAGGGCACTAAGGAAAGCAAGTCAGAAGATGACAAGGGCCTTTGGGGACAAAATCACTTAAGCACCATTCTAAAACCGGGAAAACATCTCCCATCTCCTTCTGCATTGGAGGAGTTTGAGTGTTTTTATGGCAGTATAGGAATGGGGATTTGTTTGTTTTCAGTGGCTGTGCCAGAAGTGGAAGAATGCCCCATGACTTATCTATATCAATTTCTCATTTTCTCCTATAGCTCCTTTCCTGTTTGGGGTTGCTTATAATGTAAATGTTACATAGAAAGTGCCCTGTTTTGGGACACAGAAGAGTAGGGAAGAGAGACATTTTTTTTTGAGGGGGGTGGATTTTGTTTCTCATGTCAGTGTCTGGAACGTGAATTTCCTCTTCTGAGAACTGAATGAGATGGGAGGAGATGTTGACAGGGAAACTTCCAGAGTGTATGACAGCTATCTTCAGGAGGAACACCAGAGCCACTCCCAACTCTACCAATTTTTTTCTTCCATTTTTGATGCTGGATTCAGAAGTCCTTATGCCATTTCATAAAAATAATTAGCTGTGGATAAGCCTTGCTCAATCACCTTGGCCCCACAAGATAAATATTATCTGTCCTGAATGTTGTGGTATGTGAAATAGGCTTTGTATAAGTTTCTTATTTTAATGGGCTTCCCAGGTGGCTCAGCGGGTAAAGAATCCACCTGCACTGCAGGAGATGTGGGTTTGATCCCTGAATCAGGAAGATTTCCTGGAATTGGGCATGGCACTCCACTCCAGTATTCTTGCCTGGGAAATCCCATGGACAGAGGAGCTTTGGTGGACTACAGTTTCTAGGGTCTCAAAGAGTCAGACATGACTGCAGCAATTGAGCACATCGGCTTGTGTTCATATTGAATGTAGCACTCAGATGATTTGCCCTCAGAATTGAGAGCTTCATGTTTCAATTTATGCTTAAAAAGAAACAAGTCCACATTCAGAAAACTCCAGATGGATTGTGTCTCAACAGGATGGGTTGGCCAGGGTTCCCAGAGACATGAGGCTAGAGCTGGCAACCCTTTCTAAAAGATATTCCTTGCTAATGCTCTAGACAGCTCTCCGCAGGTGTATTTCCCTTGATCAGATTTTAGAATAGCATGCCTTTTCTATCCCTTTAATCTCTTTTTAGAAACTAGACAGGAAACTGTATTGCAAAGACTGACTTGTAATATGAACCATCACATCTCTTTTTCTGCATGATTGTACAGTGTCTGATGCAGAGGGGGTTTTTGTTGTTACGTTTACATTATCTTCAAAATGTTAAAGTATTTCTTTGGAGTGTCCAAATTTTCCATAAGAAAAAGTGTGATGGTCCAGTTTTCATGTTTAAGGAACTTGGATAGTATTAGACTCTTCCACATCATTTTTTTTTAATCCATTTTTTCTTGTATCCACTTCCCACTTTTGCCCCTTCGTCCTTGCATTTCCAACACCTTCCCTTCCCTTTGTTGTAGTTCTTAGTGGCTAACGGTAGGTGGCAGTACAGTTTCAAGCTCAAGAGCATTCAAGGGCTTCCTGACTCTGCAGACTGATTAAGGAGGGTGCATAGCAGAAACTGAATTATACAAGCAAGTGGTAAAACAGGGGTGTTTTCAAAACACCAAATATAACTAAACATAGGAACTTATTTAAAAACACAGAGGGTATTTCCAGTACAGCTCACGTGGGGACCATCGGGTATATATTTGAATAGGAGGAAACCATGAGCATGAACAGAATTAGAAGAAATTTACATCAAAGGAGAAGAACTCACCAAACAGCCTTATTATTTGAGTCCTGGGGCTTATGTCCCCACCTCCACACAAATGCCCATCTCTCTCCTTCCTCTTTCCGCACCCTCCCCTCTGGTGGTGGTGAATGTTACCTTTGAGGCTATTTGGCAGTCCCTGAATGGGTTTGTGGCCACTTGAATAGAGAATGTGTTTGTCTTTCTCCCATTTCAATGCTGCTCTGTGTGGCTGCTGTAACTTTCATCTCTCACTCTCATTCTCGCCTGCTCCCTTACTGTATGTGCTTTGTTCATGGTCTTAATAGCAATTTTCATAATTAGCAGGGAGGAAAAGAAAACAAAGAGAAGCCTGTATGACTGATGGAGACTCTCAGTGCTAAGGGATTTCTGGTTCTATTTTACCTTGTGGGAGATGCTTGGGGGATGGAGTGATGGTGGTGAAGATGTCACCTACATCCATGATCTCACTGTTGCTCCCTCAAGCCCTCAAGATGATGTCATGGGCTGCGCATAGCAATCCTTAGGCAATGCACATCCTCAAGGGAAGCTCAGGGGAGAATGCTGTTGCACAGAGATGATTACCTACAGTCATGCTCTGAGACCATATTAAATCATCCCTTGGCCAGCTTGATTTAAATTGAGTGTTCTTCGTTCATCCACAGTTGCAGGAAATAAATTCAATTTGTGTAGCCTCATGACTTTAACATAAAACAGGAGAAAAATAAAGATGAGGTTTCTGCAGCAGTGGGGTGTGGACCCTTGAAATGAGCCTGGACTGGATGTTTACCTGGGAAACCAGTCTCCACTCAGACCATTTCTCAAGGGTTTGTTAACAGACAGCTAGCAATAATGTCCCAGGCAGGAGACAGGAGTCCAGCCTGGGGGACTTCGCCCAGGCCTGAATGTTGTCTTTTTAAAAACTGGAATACAGTTGCTTTACAATGTTGTATTAGTTTCTGCTGTACAGCAAGGTGGATCGGCCACAAGCACACATATATCCCCTCTTCCTTGCATTTCCTTCCCATTTAAGTTACCACAGAGCACTAGGTAGAGTTCCCTGTGCTATACAGTCAGTTCTCGTTAGTTACCTATTTTATACATCGTGGTGTATGTATAGCAATCCCAGTCTGTCCCACCCACTCCTTCCCTCCTTGATGCCCATATGTTTGCTCTCTATGTCCATGTCTCTAGATATGCTTTGCAAATAAGTTCATCTGTACCATTTTTCTAGATTGCACATATATAAGTTCAGTTCAGTTCAGTCACTCAGTTGTGTCCGACTCATTGCAACCCCATGGACTGCAGCATGCCAGGCTTCCCTGTCCATCACCAACTCCTGGAGCTTGCTCACACGTATGTCTATCGAGTCGGTGATGCCATGCAACCATCTCATCCTCTGTCATCCCCTTCTCCTCCTGCCTTCAATCTTTCCCAGCAAAAGGGTCGTTTCAGATGAGTCAGTTCTTCACATAAGGTGGCCAAAGTATTGGAGTTTCAGCTTTAGCATCAGTCCTTCCAGTGAATATTCAGGACCAGTTTCCTTTAGGATGGACTGGTTGGATCTCCTTGCAGTCCAAGGGACACTCAAGAGTCTTCTCCAACACCATAGTTCAAAAGCATCAGTTCTTCGGCACTCAGCTTTCTTTATAGTCCAACTCTGACATCCATACAGTTCAGTTCAGTCACTCAGTTGTGTCCGACTCTTTATGACCCCATGAACTGCAGCATGCCAGGCCTCCCTGTCTGTCACTAACTCCCAGAGTTCACCCAAACTCATGTCCTTTGAGTCAGTTATGCCATCCAACCATCTAAGGCTTTGTCGTCCCTTTCTCCTCCTGCCCTCAATCTTTTCCAGCATCAGGGTCTTTTCAAATGAGTTGGGTCTTTGCATCAGGTGGCCAAATTATTGGAGTTTCAGCTTCAGCACCAGTCATTCCAATAAGCACCCAGGGCTAATCCCCTTTAGAATGGACTGGTTGGATCTCCTTGCAGTTCAGGGGACTCTCAAGAGTCTTCTCCAACACCACAGTTCAAAAACATCAATTCTTTGGTGCTCAGCCTTCTTCACAGTTCAACTCTCACATCCGTACATGACTACTGGAAACACCAGAGCCTTGTCTAGATAGTGTTGGCAAAGTCATGTCTCTACTTTTTAATATGCTGTCGAGGTTGGTCATAACTTTCCTTACAAGGAATTAGCGTCTTTTAATTTCATGGCTGCAGTCTCCATCTGCAGTGATTTTGGAGCCCCCCCAAATAAAGTCTGACACTGTTTCCACTGTTTCCCCATCTATTTGCCATGAAGTGATGGGACCAGATGCCATGATGTTAGTTTTCTGAATGTGGAGCTTTAAGCCAACGTTTTCACTCTCCTCTTTCACTTTCATCAAGAGGCTTTTTAGTTCCTCTTCACTTTCTGCCATAAGGGTGGTGTCATCTGCATATCTGAGGTTATTGATATCCTGGCAATCTTGATTCCAGCTTGTGCTTCATCCAGCCCAGTGTTTCTCATGATGTACTCTGCATAGAAGTTAAATGCAGGATGACAATGTACAGCCTTGATGGACTCCCTTCCTATTTGGAACCATTCTGTTATTCTATGTCCAGTTCTAACTGTTGCTTCCTGACCTACATATAGGTTTCTCAGGAGGCAGGTCAGGTGGTCTGGAATTCCCAACTCTTTCAGAATTTTTCAGTTTGTGGTGAGCCACACAGTCAGTTTTGGCATAGTCAAGAAAGCAGAAATAGATGTTTTTCTGGAACTCTTGCTTTTTCATTGATGCAATGGATGTTGGCAATCTGATCTCTGGTTCCTCTGCCTTTTCTAAAACCAGCTTGAACATAAGGAAGTTCACAGTTCGCGTATTGCTCAAGCCTGGCTTGGAGAATTTTGAGCATTACTTTACTAGCGTGTGAGATGAATGCAATTGTGCGGTAGTTTGAGCATTCTTTGGCATTGCCTTACTTTGGGATTGGAATGAAAACAGACCTTTTCCAGTCCTGTGGCCACTGCTGAGTTTTCCAAATTTGCTGGCAATACATATACATTACCATATGTGAAATCGATAGCTGGCAGGAATCTGCTGTATTGCACAGGGAGCTCAGCTTAGTCGTCTGTGATGAACTGCAGGGGTAGGATAAGGAGTGGAAGGGAGGCTCGAGAGGCAAGGGATATGTGTATATTTAAGCTGATTATTTCATTGTTCCGCAGAAACCAACACACAATTTTAAAGCAATTATATGCCAACTGAAAACAAAAAAAAGCCCCCTCAGACAGTTCTTGAGTTTTGAAGCCTTCTTTTACTTCTTTTGAAAGAGCATTGGTCTTCCTCTCTTCTGTGCTCTTTACTCATACATGTTTTGATGATTGCATATTTTCATTATAATCATTTGGTTAGATATTTTACTCCTACCCTAAATTATGTGTTCCTTGAAATTGATGTCTTGTTTCTTTTTCAATCTACATTACTTTTAGGACCTGGGTCTCAAGTAACAGTTATTATTCAGGTTATAATTATAAATGGAAAGATTCAGATCTGAATAATCATTATTTAGGGTTAATAAAGTAGGTGAAAGATTTTTAAATGCTGAACTTGAATTTCTGTTTTCACTGTCTTTGTTGGATTTGAATGGAATGTAAAGAAACATGTGAAATAATACCAAAGCAAACAAAACAGGACAAAATCGAGTATAAAGATTCTGTTGTTCAGTCACTAAGTCGTATCTGACTCTTTTGTGACCCTGTTGACCATAGCCCACCAGGCTCCTCTGTCCATGGGATTTCTCAGGCAGGAATACTGGAGTGGGTTGCCATTTCCTTCTCCAGGGAATCTTCCCACCCCAGGAATCTAACCTGCATCTCCCGCATCGGCAGGCAGATTCTCTGCCCCTGAGCCACCAGGGAAGCCCATCTTAAAAAAAACTAGTGGTGAGGAAAAAGTGAGGAGGCAAACTCTAAATCCTGGAGGTCATTTGAGCGCTAGTAAAGCTACAGTCAGCATTAAGAGAGTAGGTGCTTTCTGCAGGATAAAGTGTATGTGGAGGAGATATGAGCAGGCTGGGACAAAACTACACATCTTTCAGATGCAACTGGAGGAAAAGCAGCAAGCTTTCTCGCCTTCCTGCATTGTCGGGTTAAGGAAGGTTATCTCTTCCCGGGATTCAACCTCTCTGTTTTAAAAATAACTGTATATACTGCTGATTTCATGGTATTTCTTCTCTCCTGAGCTAAGTTCCATAAAACTTTTTATGCCC
This sequence comes from Madoqua kirkii, assembly GCA_006408675.1. NCBI lineage: Eukaryota > Metazoa > Chordata > Mammalia > Artiodactyla > Bovidae > Madoqua > Madoqua kirkii. Next base: position 8,072 of record SJYC01113535.1, read on the forward strand.
ATTTCCAGCAATAATGGATGATGTGCCTGTCTCAGTGGAATAATTTAGTGACTCTCTCCGGTGAAAGGTGAAATGCTGAGTGAGGATTGAAATACTCCATATGTCTTAAAATTCCACAAACCTAGGCGTGTGGGAGACATTCCACACAGAAACTCAACATGACTAATCCTTAGAAAACAGTCTGAAATCGATCATGCTTCCCCGCTGCCCAGACATACCACAGAAGGCATTCCCCTGGGGTTCTCATGGAGCCATCTGGAATTCTTCAGGTTTAATATTAGGGCTTTGCTGCTGCAGAAAGGCAGCAAAAACCCTTCCTCCTGGGTCTTCCACCTGAGACATCTAGTGGTCCATCCATCGGCATGGATTTTCCTTTATTCCTATAACTCTGTGAGAAATTAATTGTGAACCATCCAAGACAGGCTTTTGCTTACTTCTCATCAGAAAACACCAGGAATGAAGATGTTTCCTTATTACTAGCTCTTTTTTATGTCCTGGACAGCTTAAAAAAATTCTCCAATTTCTTTTTTCCTTTTAAATTTTTATTTTTGCAGGAGTGGTGTTGAGTAATGATGTGTTAGTTTCAGGAGTGCAGCAAAGTGATTGATATACATACACATACGTCAGTTCTTTTTCAAATTCCTTTCCCATTTAGGTTGGAACAGAATATTGAGCAAAGTCCCCTGTGCTATACAGTAGGTCCTTGTTGCTTTTTAAATATAGTGGTGTGTACGTGTCAATCCTGTTTCTCCTTTCTTCAGGCCCCTCTGGTCCTTTATTGGATGGTGGACATGTCTGGGGTGGGGGTGGAGCCTGGAGAGTGCCCACACTGTCATTAATTTGAAGCTTCAGATCACTCCCTGGATCCTTCCTTCCTAGCTGACCTAGGAGCTGGCAGACTTGAAGGTAGTTTGAAGGTGATGTGATTTTGAGGAGTTCCAGAACGTGTCTGAGTCCATTTTAATCAGGGATCCTCTTTGTTCTAAATAAGACATGGTCCTAGTTTCCAAGGAGCTCACAGCCTAGTGGGGCTTCCCTGGTGGCTCAGTGGTGAAGAATCTGCCTGCCAAGCAGGAGATGCAGATTTGATCCCTGGGTCGGGAAGAAGGGACCTCCTTCCTGGGAAAGGAAATTACACCCCACTCCAGTATTCTTGCCTGGGAAATCTCACGGACAGAGGAGCCTGCTGGGCTGCAGTCAGTGGGCTTGCAAAGAGAGGGACACGACTTAGTGACTAAACCCGCACTACCGCCACAGCTTAGTGAGAAGGCTGGTGTGTGAAAGTATGAAACAAAGGCACTTAGGGAGAGGAAAGGTCAGCTCCACCTGGGAAGGCCCAGCGGCGTTGCTCAGGCAGATGCCACAGAGCTGATTTAGGGTGGTGTCAGGGTCCCTCCCCAGAGAAGGCAATGGCAAGCCACTCTAGTACTGTTGCCTAGAAAATCTCATGGACGGAGGAGCCTGGTGGGCTGCAAGTCCATGGAGTCGCTACTAGTGGGACACGACTAAGCGACTTCACTTTCACTTTTCCCTTTCATGCATTGGAGAGGAAATGGCAACCCACTCCAGTGTTCTTGCCTGGAAAATCCCAGGGACAGCGGAGCCTGGTGGGCGGCCGTGTCTGGGGTTGCACAGAGTTGGACACGACTGAAGCGACTTAGCAGCAGCAGCAGCAGGGTCCCTCCCTGTGTCTGCCTCCCAGATGCCAACTTTCTCTCCACCAGATCTTGGAACCCTCTGTAGTCTTCACATGCAAATATTTACTTGAAGAAACCACTGAGGTTGAAATAATTTCACACTTCGCCACCCAGTGAAAGTTAAGGCTGTCTCACCATTACTCCCATGTCTGTATTATTGTACTGTTTGTTCACATAATGGACAAAAGTATTTCTGATCAGTAAATAAAGTAAAATGGTACTGGGCATCCCAAAGTAGCTAAAATTGTCCTTCAACCACTATGTCCCAATTGAATCATTCTTGCCTCAGTGTTTGCATCCTGTCTCAGAAACATTATGTTGTTGTTGTTCAGTCGCTAAGTCATGTCTGATGCTTTGCAGCTCCGTGGATTGCAGCACACCAGGCTTCCCTGTCTTTCACTATCTCCCAGAGATTGCTCAAACTCATGTCCACTGAGTCAGTGATGCCGTCCAACCATCTCATCCTCTGTCACTTCTTTCTCCTCTTGCCCTCAATCTTTATCAGCATCAGAGTCTTTTCCAATGAGCTGGCTCTTCACATCAGATGGCCAAAGTATTAAAGCTTTATCATCAACCTTGCAATGAATATTTAGGGTTGATTTTCTTTATGATTGACTGGTTTGATCTCCTTGCTGTCCAAAGGACTCTCCAGAGTCTTTTCTGGCACCACAATTCGAAAACACCACGGCTCTTCAATGCTCAGTCTTCTTTATGGTCCAGCTCTCACATCTGTACATGACTACTGGAAAAACCATAGCTTTGACTGTACAGACTTGTGTTGGCAAAGTGATGTTTCTGACTTTTAATATGCTGTCTAGGTTTAGTTGTATTATGACTGCATATAATATTAGTTATTTAAGTTTGGTAGCTTTATTACCAAACTCATGCATTAGCCTTTGGTCATCTCCCTGCTATGGGCTCTAGCGGGCCCATCATTTAGACAGGACCCCTTCCCTGGTGGCTCAGAGGTTAAAGCGTCTGCCTCCAATGCGGGAGACCCAGGTTCGATCCCTGGGTTGGGAAGATCCCCTGGAGAAGGAAATGGCAATCCACTCCAGTATTCTTGCCTGGAGAATCCCATGGACAGAGAAGCCTGCTAGGTTACAGTCCACGGGGTCGCAAAGAGGCTGACACGACTGAGCGACTTCACCTCACCTCCCTCCTGGTTTCTCACCTCTCGCTTCAAACTTCCAACACCTCTGAAGACAGTATTATTCATCTCTTTCTCCCAAGTAAAGCTTGAGTTGGTAATCAAGACAGTATCTTTCAAGCTTGGGGCGAATTCATCCACAAGGTTGTATCTGTATTGCCCCAAGTAACTTAATTAGTAGTCAGCTGAGAAAAAAAAGGTTTTTATTGTGAAAGGGGTTGATGCATTATCCACTGGTATCTTTTGGCATCTTTATTCTCTTTAATGTTACTTTATTTTTGTTTTTTGGCCATGCCCAGTGACATGTGGGGTCTTAGTTCCCTGACCAGAGTTGGTACCCACACCCCCTGCATTGGAATCAAGGAGTCTTAATCACTGAATCACCAGGGAAGGCCCATCCATTGGTATTTTAATGTCATAATTAAACCTGAGCCTCAAATGATAGGTAGAAGTCACCGATTTGAGAAAATTTTTTGGGACCCCAGTGGTTGCCCTCCTGTCTAATCCTGATTCTGATAGGTTTAGAACACAAAGCCAACATATGAAGTGTCTATGTAATATCACTCAAACATTAAATTCCACGGACAGTGGAAGCAAAAACCAGTAATGCTTAGGGAACATCATTGCTTTTTACACTGGTTTCATGTTTTATTGTCCAAGTAGATTTCTTTTTACCGACAGACACTTAATCTAGGGCTTATTTACATCCCCGGCATTTTCTCTGGGGAGCTGGCCTTGGGCACTAGTGGCATCGCAGGGATTTTGTTCATCGTCACATTTCTATGAGTTCTTTTTGTGTGTGTGATAAATCCAGACAGTTTAATTGAGTCTGTTTCAGTCTTACATCGCCATGCTGACAGACTGTTTTTTTAGTTTTATTTATTTATGCATGGTTGGCTGCTCTGGGTCTTCCTGATGCGCGAGGACCTCCTCTAGTTGCAGTTCATGGTCTTCTCGGTGGCTGGCTTCCTGTTATGGAACACGGGCTCTAGGCGTGCAGGCCTCAGTAGCTGCAGGGCGCAGGCTCAGTGGCCCTGTGACATGTGGGGTCTCCCCAGATCAGTAATCAAACTCATGTCTACTGCATTACCAGGTGGATTCTTAACCACCAAACCACCAGGGAAGTCCCCCTAATAGTCTCTCTTAGTAACATCGACCACTTAACTAATCCAGGTAAGCTTTGGGAGTTACTTGCTGGAATATACCATACAACCAACACATTAATTATACCATCTACTGTATTGAATTTCTGTTTAACTGAATTTTCATGGTGTAATTTCAACAAGATTATTCTTGATCATTGTACTTAGAATTATCAGTATCACTTGCAAAAGATTTATCATGCTTATTGTCTCATTTTAGGTCACCAGTCTCTTCAGAAGATCACGGTAAGAATCTGTCTTACTTATACTAATTCAAAGGTGAAAGTTGAGCTGTGGTCCTTGCATTTCATTGTCAGCAGAATCATTTAAGAAAATGTCTTTAAGATGTTTGTCTTGTGTGTGTGTTTTTTTTTAAGTGCCAATTATGAAGTGCTTTTAAAAGCTTAATTCACCCTAGCTAAATTTGGTACCTTACACTATCTTCAGATCTGTTACAACTTTTTTGTTTGACAAATATTGCAGAGTTTAATGTATTCTGATTTCTGTCCCATCTCTGGATACCGTTAACCCTTGAACCATGTGGGGATTAGGAGCACCAATCCTCCACACAGTCAGAAATTTGTGTGTGACTTAGAGTTGACCCTTCGTATCTGTGATCTCTCTATTTTCTTGAATTCAATCAGCTGTGATTCCTGTGCCGTAGTTTTTGCTATTGAAAACAATTCCTCATACAAGTGGACCTGGGCAGGTCAAACTCATGTTGTTCAAGGGTCAACTGTACTTTTTGTGACTTTGGGCTAGTTGTGCGACTTCTCTGAGTCACAGATGTACCTTTAAAATGGGGGTTGTAGTGTATATTTCCTAAAGTCCCTCGCAAATGGGACACTGAGATGTGTGGAGGACGTTATGAGTCTGATATGAGGCTGAGTGATAGTTGTCTCAGTTGTTACACAGTTAAGATGAGTTATTTACATTTTAAGAGACAACTGTCTTATTCAAAGGAGAATATGTATAGTTTTGTCTCAGCTAGCTTTGAAGTTGTGTGTGTATTCAATCAGTCAGTCAAAAATGTTTACTAAGTGTCTACAGTGGGTCAGTTATATGATCATGTTATATAGGAATGCTGTATGGGGCTATATGCAGGAACAGGGTGATGCGTGACACACAGCTTTCTCCCTCAAGGATTTTTTGGGGGGATGGAATTGATGGAATGCCACATACCTACTGCTATACAAAACAAAATGCAATTCATCTTATAAAAGAGGGATAAACCAGGACTGTAACAGTACCGTGGATGTTATACTTCATGCTCTTCCTAATTCAGCTAAGGCACCATTATTTATTTAGGCAATCAAGTAAAAAGATAAAAGACATGTTTTAAGTTTTCCTCCTCACCCTCTATTTCCTACCTGGTCACTAAATTCTGCCAACCCTATTTTTTATGCTACTTTTTTCTGTTTTCTTTTTCATTCCCATTCCTTTTGTTTAGGGCCTCTCTATGTCTTACTTGGACCTTTAAAATTGTTTTCTAAGTGATAGCTGTTTCTCTGGAATTCCTTCTTTTATTTCACTTTATAACTGCCTATCACCAAAACTGATTATGGCAAAAATCTACTCCCATTGCCTTGGGATGAAACCTTTTCAATAGACCAATAGTTGTATTCTTCTTTCTAATACTGAACTTAAACCTGAACTCAGTTCAGCTCAGTCATGTCCGACTCTTTGCAACCCCATGAATCGCAGCACGCCAGGCCTCCCTGTCCATCACCATCTCACGGAGTTCACTCAGACTCACATGCATCGAGTCCGTGATGCCATCCAGCCATCTCATCCTCTGTTGTCCCCTTCTCCTCCTGCCCTCAATCCCTCCTAGCATCAGAGTCTTTTCCAATGAGTCAACTCTTCGCACGAGGTGGCCAAAGTACTAGAGTTTTAGCTTTAGCATCATTCCTTCCAAAGAAATCCCAGGGCCAATCTCCTTCAGAATGGACTGGTTGGATCTCCTTGCAGTCCAAGGGACTCTCAAGAGTTTTCTCCAACACCACAGTTCAAAAGCATCAATTCTTCGGTGCTCAGCCTTCTTCACAGTCCATCTTTCACATCCATACATGACCACAGGAAAAACTATAGCCTTGACTAGAGGGACCTTAGTCAGCAAAGTAATGTCTCTGCTTTTGAATATGCTATCTAGGTTGGTCCTAACTTTTCTTCCAAGGAGTAAGCGTCTTTTGATTTCATGGCTGCAGTCACCATCTGCAGTGATTTTAGAACCCCAAAAATAAAGTCTGACACTGTTTCCACTGTTTCCCCAAAATGATGGAATCTGTCTTCCTCTCCTGCTCATTGTTTCTTTGGGTCTCTTTTCCCTTCTCTCTATGCTCTGGCCATGAGGTACTATGTATAGTTTCTGAAACTCACCATATTCATCATGTTTCCCACTTTTATCCAGACTCTTCTGACCGAAGTCCCTCCTCCCTTTTGTCAGTTTATACTTGTCGATCATCCATCTTCCAAGAGAGCTTTCTGCCCTGCTTAAAATTGCAATGTACATTTTTCTTCATTCTAAAATTTGACTTAAAAATTTGATGCTTGATTTACCTGTCTTCCCTGCTAGACTGTGAGTTCTTTGATGAAGATCCCAACAAATAGCAAACATTCAAAAGATGTTTATTAACTGAATATACTGACGAGAGAGGGGAGAGTTTTTAAGCAGACCTGTTCTGCTCCCATATCATAACATCTTTCCCTGTATTGGAATAAAGTTGTGTCGTGTTTTATGAAAAATCATAGGGCAGTTATGTTCGGGCCTATCAAGTCAAGTATCGACCACTAATGATGGCCTATTGTTGTATGCTATTTTGTCCATCAGTGTTGGTTGACTAGGTTTTTTAAATTGCATATTTAGGAGTCCTTGATTTCAGGTTCATATGATAAATCAGAAATTCATGTTCGGTATTTATTTTGAACCAGGGTTCACTGTAATGGACTTTGTTTGCATTTGCCTTCTTCTCTGTATAAGAACTTATTCCCTATTCCAGAATAAAAGGGAGTGAGACTTTAGAATTCCATTTTTATAGTCCATAGTCCACTGGGAATTCTTAAGGACTATGAGCTATCAGTGAGCCCACATCCTGAGGAGTCCTGAAAGTTGATGACTACCAGGAAGTCTTGATCAGTTTTAACACCACTTCAGAACTGATTATTTTGAAAATGGGTGTATGTGATCAGTTGAAGAAACATTGTCCAAACTTAGGGTTTTTCCATCCTCGTGGCTTCAAAACATTTATTACATGTCACACCTCTTAATTTGATTCTGCAACTTCCAAAAGTGATTCAAATATGTAGCATAAACTTACAATGATGATGTAACCAATCTCATCTGATTTTCATCTTCTGGCCCATGTATCCATGGAAAAATATTCTTTTCCTTTATCACTAAAATTTTCTACTAGTACTTAAAATGTGTTTTCTTATGTTTATACATTTTTAAGTGTTCATGTTTTTCATGTTTTCTGTGGTTTGCATAAAACCTTAAGTATCATGTCATCAAGGTGTGTTTGTATATAATAATAACACTGCAATATACTTGGAAAAGAAGTAAGAACTAGTAATTTTGCTTTCTCAAGGTTATGGGTAGAAAAATCAAGGCACATCGGCAATAAGATCATGAAATCAGAATAGAAAGCTCAGTGCCTCTTGCTTGTTTATTTTGTTTGCTTTCTGCCAGTGATCCAGTCCCTCACTCTGACTGGTCCCTTTGGGCATCGCCAAAATGGACTTTGTTCTTGAGAAAATCTCATTTTCCAAAGTCCAGTAGCCCTGACCTTCTCAATCCCCTCAGATTATCACCCTTTACAGAAAATGTGCTTGGTTAGCGTGGCTTTGTCATTTTCCTTCTAAGTTTCCGTTTCCTCGGCCATAAAGCGAGGCTGTTCATATCTACCTTGCCTGCCTTCCTCATGGGATTGTTATGAGTTCGGTTGTGAAATTGTCTGTGAAATCGCTTTCCCATTTGCAAAAAGCAGCTCTAACATAATGCTGTTGCTGTCCACAGTGGATGGGGAAATACGTGTTTGCTATGATGTTTGCTCAGCGTTATGCCCTGCCTTTGACAAGTTAAAAGATGTGCTGGGAATGAGAAAGTGTATGAGAAATGTTTCTTTCAACATTATCATTAAATATTAAATTTCATTGGAAACGTTTTATGTCTAAGTGAGGAGGAGTAAAAAACAGTGCACAATTTAGCTTGCAGTGATAAAGTAAAGGGACAGTGTCTGATTAGATGTGAGGTCAATAGATATGAGGAATTGATGATTTAAGGCGTAAATGAAGTGTAGAATGTTTCTAATTGCACCAGAATATCAGAGTTGTTAAGAATAAAGGCTGAAATCTATTGAGTGCTTGTTAGGCAGAAACACTCTGCTAAAGTGTAACAGCCACGTCACTTCATTTCATCTGTAACAAGTCACAGGACACAGTAAGTGTGTTCTCAGTTTTTAGGGAGGAAACGCAAGCGCACTTACATAATTTGCTGATGATCACACAGCTAGTTAGTGGTGGTGTTAATTTTCACACCTGGTCTAAACACTCAGCTCTTGTTCATTTGCTCACTGTGTCCCCAGGGAACAAAAGAAATGAGTGTCACCATTCAGGTGAATTGATAGAATTGTAGAAAGAAAAACATTTCCCTCTAACAAGAGTTTATTTACTACTGTGTGAGTAATTTCTTTTTAATGACAAACCAAAACAGACCAAAAATAACAACTTTCTCCCTCCTGCTGGGAATGATTTGTCCCTGTAGAAAAAGTAAATACCAATGTCACATTCTCTCATAATTAGTTAACTGAGTGAAACTGAAGCTTCAGGGAAGCCTCCATGCTGAGTCCCAGGGGGAGCATTACGTTTGAATGTTACAGCTGGAAGCCGAGTCCTACTCTTTGTCAGAAGATAAGCTTGGCGATGATGGATTGCCCTGTCCTCCGAATTTCCACTGCATTGAGTGCCTGTCACTTCATCATTTAAATTGCCCCTGGAGCCACCTCCAGTGCCCAGGCTGCCTCTGCTGCTCTGAGCTCTCAGATTTTGCCCTGTCGTCTTACCCTCTTGCCTTTCAGGCTACTCAGATCGCCTCTGTGCTGCTGCTACCTACACCCAGGCAGCAACCGAGGGTCCGCTTCAACCAGTGTCTGTTCACTTGCAAAGTTAAGGACATCATGGACTCTCTTGAGCGGCAGGGCCAAGCAATCTTGATTCCCCTGGCGTGTCTGAAGCATGTGTCCCTCTCCTATCCTTCCCACTAGACCTGTTATTGGTAAAAATGGTCCTCACACTACATGGTACTTCTGCTGTTGCAACAGTAACACAGTGAACAAGAATGGGAGGAGGAGTTATCCGGAAATACAAATTGTAACATCCACAGTCACTGGGGTAAATGCCCAAGGATGAGCCACTGACATGCTTGAGGCGGTTTTACTTGGCAGTGAGTCATGCAGAGAAACAGTGCAGAGTGACCCAGAGCTCAGTACATCAGGGGCTGTCTCTGGCTCAAACACCGTATGTTCATTTTTCTCTCTAGTATAAATATATCCATGTACATAGGTTTTGCTGAAATAGAAATACTCATAAAAATATATAAAATTTATTGGCTTGGTTTAAATTATAACCAAGGGGCTCAGTACTCAGCCCCAACCTAAACAGTAAAATATTTGTAGCAATCTGGAAGCTTTGTGTTTGCCTTTATACATTATTTTCCCTCTCCTATGGGATAGCTACTGTTCTGCTTTTTTGTTAAGAACTTCCTTGTTATCTATCATTTTATTACACATATGAATATTCCACATATGAGTATATATGTATATGTATTCCACATATATGTTTGTGTGTGTGTGTGTGTGTGTGTATATAGTTTTGCTTATTTTGAACTTTTATAAGTTGAGTTCTTTTGCAAACTCTTCTATGGTTTGTACCTTCTGTTTCACGATAGTGTTTCTCTGATTCATCCTGTTGATGAGCAGCTATCATCTTGATGTATAGCTCTACTATATGAATATAGAACAGTTTACATGTCCAAATTTTGATTAATGTTTAGGTGGACTCTAGGGTGGTTTTGCTTGGTTTCATTCTTTTTGTCTACAATATTGTTATGCACATTCTTTCTGATAACTCCTCCTGGTGCCCATTTGCAAGAATGTCTCTGGTTTAAACACAGGGATGGCATAGGGTTGTCGTTACTCGGTCGCTGCGTCACGTCTGACTCTTTGTGACCACGTGGACTGCAGCATACTAGGTTCCTCTGTCCTCCATTCTTCCCCACATTTCATTAAAATTCATGCACACTGAGTTGGTGATACTATATAACCATCTCATCCGCTGCAGCCCCCATTCTTCTTTTGCTTTTAGTCTTTCTTGGCATCAGGGTCTTGTCCAATAAGTCAGCTCTTTGCATCAGGTGGCCAAAGGGTTGGAGCTTCAGCTTCAGCATCAGTCCTTCCAGTAAACATTCAGGGTTGATTTCCTTTAGGATTGACTGGTTTGATCACCTTGCTATCCAAGGGACTCTCAAGAGTCTTCTCTTGCACCATAGTTCAAAAGCATCAGTCCTTCGACGCTTAGCCTTCTTTATTTTCCAACTCTCACATCCATACATGACTACTGGAAAAACCATAGATTTGACTAGATGGACCTTTGTCAGCACAGTGATGTCTCAGCTTTCTAATACGCTGTCTAGTTTAGTCATAACTTTCCTTTCAAGGAACAAGCATCTTGTAATTTCATGGCTGCAGTCACCATCTCAGTGATTTTGGAGCCCAAGAAAATAAAATCTGTCACTGCTTCTGCTTTTTCTCCTTCTGTTTGCCATGAAGTGATGAGACTGGATGCCATGATCTTAGTTTTGTGAATGTTGAGTTTCTAGCCAGTTTTTTCATATGTTTTTCAAGTTCTAACTTCAATAGAAATCTTGATTATCTAGGAGTTACCTTAAAGTTGTTCTTCATCCAGGGTGTCTTGATACACATGGACTTTTGCTGCTTCATATAAATTTTAGAATCAAGTTACCAAGTTTTTTGTTGCAATTCTCATGGCAATTGCATGAATCTATACATCTGTATTAAGAGGACTGATATTTTTATGATAATGAATCTTTCCATCTCAAACCATCTCTGCATTTAATTTTTTAAGACTAATTAACCTTTTAAAGTGCCTGTCAACAGAGTTTTATAATTCCTTTCATGAAAGTTTTGACCATATTTTGTTAAATATATTCCTAAGTACTTAACATTTTTAGCGATATTTTATATTTTTAAAATTGTATTTTCAAGTGATTATTGTCAGCATACTAAAAGGCAATTGCCTTAGAATCTTGTTTCAAAATCTCAACTCAAGATTCCTGCTAATATTTATACTCATAGGGACCTTTTGTAAGGAAAAAATTCTATAGGCAATATTATCTACAAGTACTAAGAATTTTGTTTCATCCTTTCCAACCATTATGCTCTGTATGTGCTTTTCTCATTCCTTCTGTGCTGATTAGAACCCTTGGTACAGTACTGAATAGATGGAGAGGTAGTTAGCATCATTGCCTTTTCCTGATCGCCGAGTCAGTGCCATCCATAAGTCAGTGCCGCTTGTGAAGGTCACTGAGGGGGTCGTGGTGCTGCTGGCATGGTTGCTTTGTGGATAGACTTTTAAGGATTTCACCCTTCACTCAAATTTGTTAAATTCAACAAATACTGAATTTCATTGATTTTTTTCATCTTTTGAGATGATAATATGCTTTTTCTCATTTAGTCTTTTACTGTGGTACACTTCATCAATTGATTTTGTAATAGAAAACCTATTATGTGCATGAGATGAACTCAAATTGGTTATTGCATATATCACCTTTGTATATTGCTGGGTTCAGCTTACTAATATTCTATTTAGAATTTTTACATCCATGTTCATCAGTGTGATTGGTCTTTGATTTTTCTTTTTTATTGTATGGTATTCCAAGCTGCATAAAATAATTTGTAAACTGTCCCCTCATTTCCTAATATCTGGAAGACTTTGTGCAACACTTGAGCCATCTATTTCTGTTATATCCTGAAACATCCTCTTAGCAAAATTGTCTGCGGCTGGCATTCCCTTTGTGGGAATAAATTTCACTGATAGATTTCTATTTTTTAATGTTTACAGAGATAGATTTTCTGTTTCGTGTTAAATCAATATTGATAACTATGTTTAAGGGGTTCATCCATTTTATTAAAGTTATTTCTCATTTTGGCATAAATTTTTAAATATTGTCTTATTACCTGTGACATTTCTATGAGATCTGAGGCTACAGCTGCCTTTTCATTTTTAAATTGTTTGGGCCTGCTTCTTGTGTATATCGCCCCCACCTGTATCTCTCTCACACCAGAGGCCTAGAGATCTGTTTATGTTACTGGCTTTTTAAGAAACTAGTTTTTACCTTCATTGGTCCTCTGTATATTTGTCTTCTGTTTCATTAGTGTCTTATGTTTATAGTTTCCTCTCCTCTAATCGTTTGTCTTATTTTTATTCTTTTTCTACTTTTTCACCCCCTAACACAGACATTTAAGTGCAAACATTACCTGAATGCCTTTGCTTGCTTGTGTAGCTCCTTCTGGAATTCCATTTATATGCATGCCAGACATTTTTATGCTATCCTGCATGTGTCATACCCTCCTTTCCCTATTTTGTTATCTCTTTGTTTCTCTGGAATGCATCTCAAATAAGTTCTTAAGAATTATCTTTGTGTTCATTTTTACTAATTTGTATTCATGTTCACTTAGATTATTCTAGGTGAGATGCTCATTTCCTTGGCCCTTTATGCATAAGAGTTCTTTAATACCTGCGAGCTTTTCCAGTTGCCAGAGAAAACTACCAGACTCGATTAATATAAATTAAATTCTCCATTCCTGCATTTGTGTAGGGATGCTTGTTTGGTTCTTGTTTAGAATGCATAGGAAACACAGAGATATTAATTCAAAGAGCATCTTGTTCAGATGATGTCAGTAGATTCGTATAAAGGTCTTCTTTGTTTTTGTGTTTCAGTTTAATCCAGTTCAGTTCAGTTGCTCAGTCATGTCCAACTCTTTGCGACCCCACGAATTGCAGCCACACCAGGCCTCCCTGTCCAC
>SJYC01113539.1:0-20214 GCA_006408675.1 Madoqua kirkii
AACAATATTACATAGGAATCTAGAATGTTATCTCCATGAATCATGGGAAATACAGGTCAGTTCAGTAGTTCAGTCGTGTCTGACTCTGTCACCCCATGGACTGCAGCACGTCAGGGCTCCCTGTCCATCACCAACTCCTAGAGTTTACTCAAACTCATGTCCATTGAGTCAGTGATTCCAGTCAACCATCTCATCCTCTGTCTTCCCCTTCTCCTCCCGCCTTCAGTCTTTCCCAGCATCAGGGTCTTTTCCAATGAGTCAGTTCTTTGCAACAGGAGATGAAAATATTTGAGTTTCAGCTTCAATATCAGTCGTTCCAATGAATATTCGGGACTGAATTCCTTTAGGACTGACTGGGTGGATCTCCTTGTAGTCCAAGAGACTCTCAAGAGTCTTCTCCAACACCACAGTTCAAAAGCATCAATTCTTAGGCATTCAGTTTTCTGGACTATAAGTCCAACTCTCACATCCATGCATGACTATTGGAAAAAACATAGCTTTGACTAGAAGGACATTTATTGGCAAGCTAATTTATCTGCATTTATATATGCTGTCTAGGTTGGGCATAGCTTTTTTTCCAAGGAGCAAGCGTCTTTTAATTTCATGGCTGGAGTTACCATCTGCTGTAATTTTGGAGCCCAAGAAAATAAAGTCTGTCACTGTTTCCATTGTTTCCTCATCTATTTGGCATGAAGTGATGGCACTAGATGCCACGATCTTAGTTTTGAATGTTGAGTTTTAACCAACTTTTCACTCTCCTGTTTCATTTTCATCAAGACGATCTTTAGCTCTTTTTCAGTTTCTGCCATAATGATGGTGTCATCTGCATATCTGAGTTTACTGATATTTCTCCAGGCAATCTTGATTACAGCTTGTGCTTCTTCCAGCCCAGCGTTTCTCATGATGTACTCTGCAAATAAGTTAAATAAGCAAGGTGACAATACACAGCCTTGATGTACTCCTTTTCCTATTTGGAACCAAGCTGTTGTTCCACGTCCAGTTCTAACTGCTGCTTCCTGACCCGCATACAAATTTCTCAAGAGGCAGGTCAGGTGGTCTGGTATTTTCTATAGTTTAATTTGATCCACATCATCAAAGACTTTGGCTTAGTCAATAAAGCAGAAATAAATGTTTTCTGGAATTCTCTTGCTTTTTCAATGATCCAGCGAATGTTGGCAATTTGATCTCTGGTTCCTCTTCCATATCTGCCTCACTCTTATACCTTATTTGCTTTCTTTTTTTTATCTTATCAACCATCCAAAGAAACAAATAACGAATTGAACACATATTTAGAAAGCACACAATATCTACTGAATAAGTCAATGAGTGAATGAATACCTAACAGTAAATGAATACCTAAGGCATAAAGTTAAAAATAAAAGTTAATTTACTTATCTCAGAATTTTTAAAATGTGCTTGAAATACTTCAGTTCTTTAGTGAAGTGGTAGCAGATGCTGCAAAACGAGAGAGATGCATTTTGTAAAACTGCATTAATTAGATAAGGACAATTTCACCATAATTCTCTTTTGTATTCATAGTAGAGGCTGTAGACTGCCATGTCCAGGTCTAATCTAGACCAGTGCTTTCTAGACATTGATTTGGCTCTGTTGTCTGAAAAGCAAAGGAGTAGTTAATTAACAAGTGAGAATAGAACTTGATTGATTCTACTAAATTAGATTTTGTTGACCTGCCAAAGTGAATTTGTCATTAGCATTTATTAGAAACACACATGCACACACACACACACACATGAGTCCCTCCAAAGGGTTTAAGCATCCTAGATTGTTAGTGGTATTTTCTTTTCACTCACTAATAGTATAACTGAAAAAACAGAGCTTTGGAGTCAAAGGCCTGCAAAAAAAATTTTGAGCTTTTCCTACTTCAACTATTGTCCCTGGACATTCTATTTAACTTCTCTGAGCATCAGTGTTCCAATAAATAAAAGAGTGATACTGGTGTTTCCATTGTAGGATTGTTACAAAATTCAAAAGACCTAAAAAGAAAAGCTTGTCTGTATCTAATACTATGTCTTGTATTTATTAGGTACCTGATAAATCTTTTTAACAAGACTCCTTAGTATTAATCCTTTCGTTATAAGAGCTTTGAAGTTGAATAAAGTATTCTGACTTGATTCATTATTTAATTTATTCAGTGTATCTGATTGGAAGAATATTGTATGGAAGATTTTGATAGACACTGAAATATAATTCCTGTCTTCAAGGGAGATTATGAGTCACTTAGCAAGATAAAATACATGCAGAAATGACTAAAATACTATATATGATGTGATTAGATTATTTTTGATCCTTCTTCCTATATCAGATCTAAGTGTATTTCCAGAATTGAAGTATAATGGTGATAGATAAGCTGACAATGAATAAGAAAAGTGCTGGCTAAGAACACACTTGAGGGTTCAACATATTAATTTATATTTGAGAGTTAAGGCAAACTGAAAGATGCTTTAAAATTTGTGTGGAGATGACAGTATGTCAATTAAAATTTTGGGCTTCTATAACCCCTAACTAGTTGCCATGCCCCTCTCCCAAAATTTACGCCATGCTTTACATCACTATCATTCAAAGACATTTTGTTAAAATTGACACTAATTACAATCATTCATATTTGTTTCTATTAACTAAACAATGGAAAGTGTTGCTGTTACTTTTTTTTCCCCTAAAAGGAATAATACATAATTTCTGCTTCTTAGAAAGAAAATGTGTGCTTTGCTGTGCTAAGTTGCTTCAGTCATGCCTGACTCTGTGCCATCCTATGGTCTGTGACTGCCAGATTCCCTTGTCTATGAGAGTCTCCAGGCAAGAATACTGGAATGGGTTGCCATGCCCTTCTCCAGGGGATCTTCCTGACCCAATGGTTGAACCTGCATCTCTTACATCTCTTGCATTGACAGACATGCTCTTTACCACTAGCATTCCTGGGAAGCTCTAGAATGAAAACAGACTATTATTGAGCTGTGGGCAAACACTCATTCTTTACTAAGGAGTATAATATATTAGCTATTTTCATCACCATAATTCATAACACTATTTACTAGTTCTGGGCACCTATAAAACATTTAACTCACTGAACCTAAGTGTTTATAATGTGGAAACAATGCCTATCTTTTAAATTTTGAGATAATAATTGTAATCAGAGAATATTATATGCACAAATATTCCTATCCCTAACATTCCTACTTGTTTGCTGTTTTTTCACTCTTCATTTGCCATTAGGAATAGCGGTCTGACTACTTTTTTCTACTGTAGAGGCTAGCATGTCTAATAAGTGTAATTGTAAGCTACAGATCCATAAGCAAGCTTCTTATAAATTATATATTTTAATAAAGCACAGAGGAAAAAAAACAAAATGAGAAAGAAACTTGTTTTTAATAAACATTGGTCCTCTTTATTCCTTTGAAAATAAAAATTTAAGTCAACATCATCCCATAAAATCAATCTACAGAATTGATTCCATACCAGTGTTATGGAAAGATAAAAATGAGTCCTTTGGCTAGTCTCATCTAGGTTCTAAAGCCAAAATACACAATCTCTCATCTAGAGGGGAAACAAGCAATTTCAAGCTACTAAGTTAGCTTGAAGCCAGGAATAATTTACATCTAAGTGCAATAAATACATAGTAAAATTTATGATTACATTTTTATAAAATAAAATTTTTTAATAAAAGAGCAAGAACTCTTCTGGTGATGAAGGAAAGTAGTTTTATTTGTGTAAGGTCTACAAAATATGCTTAAAGTTATTAGAAATCACTCTATGACAGACAGTGTCCTCAAATAATCAATAGCTTTTCTTGTATAAACATTGAAAAGTCACTGTATCTTTTAATATCAGTTGCATTCTTTTAATAGCAGCAATAATCCTTTAAGACTATTATGAGAACTTCTTTTTTTGGCTTTATTTGCCTTTTAACATTATATAAGCCTTTGGACTGTGCAGTTTTGGACAAGATGTAGGCACAATGTTAAGATGCTAAAAATAAAGTTGGGAGGCAATAATAGCATACCTTTTTTAGAGCTTGAACAACTATGAAGCAATAATAATCAAATATAACAAGCACTACCACTGTCTCTAAAAGGGAAAGCACAGCATGTGCTATGGAAAAGCATCAAACTGAATAAGCAAATCCTCTGAAGTTGCAAATCACACTTCCCAAAAAATGCACAACAGTCAAGTACACACATACACAGGAAAATATGACAAGGGATTGTATATATGATGAACACTGAGGCTACCAAATGGTTTACTTAAGTGATATAATCTCAAAGGACTTCAGAGTGCTGTGGACGTAATGATAACCTATTATAACAATACTTCATGAATTGTAGGGCAATTTCTTATGAGCTGAAGATCTGTATCTAAAGGGAGCATTATACTTTCTACTGTCTCACAGCCTCTCTTCCATTGTGCTAAACAGCCACAGTTGCTCTCTCTTAGTGAGAAAGAATACGAGGTTTTAATTCATTTCAAACACAGCTTGCTACTCCTTTACCTTAACTCATGAGGCAACTTCAAGAGTAATAGCCATCAGAAAAGAAGGCAGCAGCCACTGTAAAATAAGATCCCTAATTCCTCTGACACATCACTCCATCCTGTGAGGAGGCAAGGATATATTCAAAGAGGAAAATGTAGCTTATATAGGAATGCACCTACACCAGCAAAACCTCATCCTGAAAAAATGAATCTCAATCTCAATTGAATACTTACATGAAATCCTCAGAGACAGAATAGTAACATGTTTTCAAATCTGAATACAATTGATTACATACACCGATCAGATTTCTAATTATGTCACTGGCATTGTACAGCTGTGGGGGAAAAAAAAAAAAAAAACAGGCAAATAATGAAGAACTCTGTGGGAAAAATGGATTTCATTATTATATGTGTGTATTTTATATTCTAGAAATGCTATCATTCTCATATTATGTGAGAAATAGATACAACTGATCTGTTATTAAAAAGGAATACTTTGCTGTGACAAAGGCTGGTTCTTATTTTTATTCACCTCTTAAAACTCATAATATTTATTGAGAGACTTCATGTGCCAGAAAGCAAGCCAGAGTATTAATATATTACTGGTATTGCTCAGCTCTGAGTAAAACATATATACCCTCAAGCATATAAAACTGTGTGGAAAATTGTTCTACATTATTATATGTGTGTAGCTCTTATATGAATCCTATCATAATTCTACCACATTGCAAATACATACCTGAGCCTGTCAAGATAAAGATATAATTCACTCTGAAGAGAGCTAAATCTTATTTTCATTTTTTAATAAATTCAAAAATTGTTATTCAGAACCTTAACTAAGCCCAAAGTAGTATTTAGTCCCAGAGAATACAACGAAAAGTGAAGGTGTTAGTCATCAGTCCTGTTTGACTCTTTGCAATCCCATGGACTGTAGCCCACCAAACTCATTTGTCCATGGACTACTCCAGGTAAGAACACTAGAGTGGTTGTCATTCCCTTCTCTGGGGGATCTCCTCACCCAGGGATTGAACCCAGGTCTCCCACACTGCAGGCAGACTCTGCTGTCTGAGCCACCAAGGAAGCCCATGAGAGTGCAATATACAAGACAAAACATGTCCTGCTTTCAGAGATCTAACAGTGCAGAGAAATCATCAGAATTTAAAGCAGCATTTGCTCTTCATGGTAATAGTATTCAGAGATAAGAGGTTAAGAGGACTATGGGGACATCTAGGACAGTGAAGATGACTCTGAAAAAAATCTCCCCATAGATCTGATGTCAGGTTCAATAGGTTAGTGAAACAGTTTCTGGTAGGTATCAAAGGCTTAAGGTAAAAGTGACTCCATCTATGAACAGAGAGAAAATGGACATATGGCTGAACTAAAAAGTGGTCAAAGTGAGGCAGAACAAATCAGCAAGGCCAAATTTGAAGTTCCTTTACTCATGATGTGGGGTGTGAATTTTATCTCAAAGTATAATAAATTCAAGAAAGTGTTCTAATCAGGTGAATGGTAGGATCAGATTGACATTTATTCCTCTAGTTGTAGTTAGAGAGTAAATTTAAATAAGATGACTTTAGAATCAGGAGATTAGGTATGAAGATTGTTAACATGTTTAGTTAGTAAATGAAGATGGTAGAGCTAACATAGTAAGGATGACATATGAATGGAAAAACAACTGGATAGCAAAATCATCAGGGCATGGACAAATACACACATAGAAGATTCAGAAAAAGCAGAGTTAAAGATGACACCCACCTGAATTAGGAAATAAGAAGAATGATGGTACCTGTTGATGAGACAGTAATACAAGAGGAGACGTAGGTTTAGGGGACCAAGAGAAATGGTAAGTTTTGTTTAAAACTTGGCAAATAAACATGCCACTAAAACATCTAAATAAGAGATATCAAAAAAGCAAGTGGCAACAGGGTTCTGGAATTCAGAACAGGGTCTAAGCTTGAGAACAATCAGCACTATCAATTTTGTGATGTCGCATATGGAAGTGGATTAAACAAAGGAAAATAATAAAAAAAGGATATCAATGATTTTAAAGGAAGAGAGAAACACAGAGGTGATTGAGAGGTGATGATGAAGGGTGAAGTTATGATGAAATGAGATGCAGTTCTACAGAAATCAAGAAAAAAATCTATGCTTCAAAAAGTCTGACTTTCCTGATAGCTCATAGCTTGCTGTGAGATCAAGGAAAATGAAGACTGGAAAAGTCCATCCTCAAAGAAGTAATTTCTGCTATAGATAAAATCAGCTCCAAATAGAAATATGTTGAGAAGTAAGCTGGACATGAAAAATAGAGTTCTTTAACTAGGTGCTGAGTAGAGGAAGAGATACTTTTCTCAGACAAGATACTGGAACTGATAGATAAATGTAGGTAAGAAGTAAGAAGTGGATATTTTTCACTTGTTGTACAGCAGAAACTAACACAACATTGTGAAACAGCTATACTCCAATATTTTTTTAAGGTACTCTTTTGAATAAGGCCTCTTAGTGCTGTCTTAGAAAGTATCAGTTCTCCATGGATCTCTTGCATTTCTGCATATCTTAAAAGCAGAGGCACTGACTTCCCTGTGTTGCAGAATTTGTACAGTAAACAGCCTTGGATAGTAGAATAAGTCTATCTACAGCAAGTGGTGAGCATGCTTACTGACCCTTATAAGGTAAATGTTTAAGTTCCCTCAATTTGGGGTTTCTTTCCTATAATACAACACACTGCCTATGCAGGTGTCACCTGACCTTCTTCATACTTCTTTGTGGAAACTGGGTCTCAGGGAACATGCACAAAGTATACTGAGACGCTGGCTACTTTAATACTGTGAGTAATAAAGTCCTTTTCTCTGGCCAAGGAAATCTTTTGTCCTCTGACAGCTTGACTATTTGCACTTCTGTCCTGGTTCTGTTCAGAACTTTGACTTTTCAGGATTTATGCCACCTAAAAAGTCAGAGTAAAATTGTTACTGTAAAGAGAAAGAGCTTACTGCTTTACATTGTATTCTTCCAAATATATACTGTCAACTCCAATGGAAGCTATAGACCAGTAGCATAAGTTAGAAAAATGAGACTGCATCCTGCACACCACTGACAAGCTTGCAAGACAATATTTCTTAGTTCTGCATTTGAGCACATCACTTAGAGTGCATATTTCGTGGTTATGTTCACTTTGCATACATATATACAGCAATAACTGTAGTGCTGTCATTTTAATGACAAGTTACTTATATGACACAGAGGTATGATTCTGGTAAAACACTACAGGGCAAATAATTTCTGAATAATGGGGGCTCTTTGAAAATGCATTACAATTATTCAAAGAATGCTATGTAATCTAAAAGTGGTTATTCTTTTAAAAAATAAAGACTTTTGTTTTAAATAAACTTCTTTTAAAGGATCCAATAGAACCCAACTATGTCGTCAGTAAAATTCTACATGATCAGGATAATTAAGACTGACTTGAACTGAATAATTTATACTAGCTTGGAGCTCCCTAGTTAAGTCTTCTTTGAGTAAAAACAGCATAATTCTGTAAAGCAATTATCCTTCAATAAAAAATAAATTTAAAAACTTTCAATGCTTTTAAATAGGTTGTGTTCCCTCAAAGAAGTATAGACCATATCAAGCTCAAAATTATGGCGGGGGGGGGGGGGGTCATATTGACCTGCACTTCATTAAATGTTCAAAATAAAAATCAGATTAGTTGTTTGTCAGTTGCTTCATTTGCTATTATTTTCTCCCATTCTGAAGGCTGTCTTTTCACCTTGCTTATAGTTTCTTTTGTTGTGCAGAAGCTTTTAAGCTTAATTAAGTCCCACTTGTTGATTTTTGCTTTTATTTCCAATATTCTGGGAAGGGGATTATAGAGGATCCTGCTGTGATTAATGTCAGAGAGTGTTTTGCCTATATTCTCCTCTAGGAATTTTATAGTTTCTGGTTTTACATTTAGATCTTTAATCCATTTTGAGTTTATTTTTGTGTATGGTGTTAAAAAGTGTTCTAGTTTCATTCTTTTACAAGTGGTTGACCAATTTCCCAAGACCACTTGTTAAAGAGATTGTCTTTAATCCATTATATATTCTTGCCTTCGTTGTCAAAGATAAGGTGTCCATTGGTTTGTGGGCTTTCTATTTTGTTCCATTGATCTACATTTCTGTCTTTGTGCCAGTACCATACTGTCTTGATGACTGTGGCTTTGTGGTAAAGCCTGAAGTCAGACAGGTTGATTCTTCCAGTTCCATTCTTCTTTCTCAAGATTGCTTTTGCTATTTGAGATTTTTTGTATTTCCATACAAATTGTGAAATTATTTGTTCTAGCTCTGTGAAAGATAGGGTAGCTTGATAGGGATTACATTGAATCTATAGATTGCTTTGGGCAGTATACTCATTTTCACTATATTGATTCTTCTGATCCATGAACATTGCATATTTCTCCATTTATTAGTGTCCTCTTTGATTTTTTCACCAGTGTTTTATGGTTTTCTATATATAGGTCTTTAGTTTCTTTAGGTAGATATATTCCTAAGTATTTGATTTTTTTCATTGCAATGGTGAATGGAATTGTTTTCTATTTTCTCTATTTTCTCATTATTAGTGTATAGAATGCAAGGGATTTCTGTGTGTTGATTTTTATATCCTGCAACTTCACTACATTCATTGATTAGCTCTAGTAATTTTCTGGTGGAGTTTTTAGGGTTTTCTATGTACAGGATCATGTCATCTGCAAACAGTGAGAGTTTTACTTCTTTTCCAATATGGATTCCTTTTATTTCTTTTTCTGCTCTGATTTCTATTGCCAAAACTTCCAAAACTATGTTGAATAACAGTGATGAAAGTGGGCACCCTGGTTTTGTTCCTGACTTTAGGGGAAATGCTTTAAATTTTTCACCATTGAGGATAATGTTTGCTGTGTGTTTGTCATATATAGCCTTTGTTGTGTTGAGATATGTTCCTTCTATTTCTGCTTTCTGGAGAGTTTTCATCATAAATGAATGTTGAATTTTGTAAAAGGTTTTATCTGCATCTATTGAGATAATCATACTAATCTCAAAAAAAATATAAGCAACACCCGCAGCTCAATTCCAGAAAAATAAATACTAAACAGACATTTCTCCAAAGAAGACATACAGATGGCTAACAAAGACATGAAAAGATGCTAAACACTTCTCATTATCAAAAAAATGCAAATCAAAACCACAATGAGGTACCATTTCACACTAGTCAGAATGGCTGCGATCCAAAAGTCTACAAGCAATAAATGCTGGAGAGGATGTGGAGAAAATGGAACCTTCTTACACTGTTGGTGGGAATGCAAACTAGTACAGTCACTATGGAGAATAGTTTGGAAATTCCTTAAAAAACTGGAAATTGAACTGCTTTATGACCCAGCAATCCCACTTCTGGGCATACATACCGAGGAAACCAGAATTGAAAGAGACACGTATACCCCAATGTTCAGTGCAGCACTGTTTATAATAGCCAGGACATGGAAGCCACTCAGATGTCCATCCGCAGATGAATGGATAAGAAAGCTGTGGTACACAATGAAGTATTACTCAGCCATTAAAAAGAATACATTTGAATCAGTTCTAATGAGGTGGATGAAACTGGAGCCTATTATACAGAGTGAAGTAAGCCAGAAAGAAAAACACCAATACAGTATACTAACGCATATATATGGAACTTAGAAAGATGGTAACGATAACCCTGTATGTGAGACAGCAAAAGAGACGCAGATGTGTAGAACAGTCTTTTGGACTCTGTGCAAGAGGGAGAGGGTGGGGTGATTTGGGAAAATGGAATTGAAACATGTATAATATCATATATGAAATGAATCACCAGTCCAAGTTTGCTGCATGATACTAGATGCTTGGAGCTGGTGCACTGAGATGAACCAGAGGGATGGTACAGGGAAAGAGGAGAGAGGAGGGTTCAGGATGGGGAACACGTATATACCTGTGGTAGATTCATGTTGATATATGGCAAAACCAATACAATATTGTAAAGTAATTAACCTCCAATTGAAATAAATAAATTTATATTAAAACAAAACAAAAATAAAAATCAATTGAAAACAATACAAAGCTAAAAAGACATGTGTATACAGAAGGGGCATGTGTATACATTTAGTTCAAATAAACATAAAAATGTTAAAAATAAAATTTTCACCTTGAAATCACAATGAATAGATCAGATATACCAGAAAAAAAAATAGCCAGAAAGATGAGATAGTTGTATTTTTTTAATGTCTATTGAGACCAGCATTATGCAGATTCCTCCCTGTCAGATAGGATTCAGTATTAGGTTTGACAAGGAGAGATAAGTAATCAACTGAACACTGCTTATGCAGAGGGAGAGCATTCTAAAAA
This sequence comes from Madoqua kirkii, assembly GCA_006408675.1. Classification (NCBI taxonomy): domain Eukaryota; kingdom Metazoa; phylum Chordata; class Mammalia; order Artiodactyla; family Bovidae; genus Madoqua; species Madoqua kirkii. Next base: position 10,854 of record SJYC01113539.1, read on the forward strand.
TCATATTAAGTTCCAAGTAACTCTGGGCAGAATCATTGCCAGATGCATTGTGTCTGGAATTACAAGTAAAATTTCAAAGATAGCTAGGCATCACCATTTTCTCTGGTGAAAAGTCACAACTCAAGGGCAGACACAGTTATGAAACACAAAATTCTCAGTTTTTGTTTTTTTAAAAAAGTTCTTTTTGGGATACAGTAGTTAAATGCTACAAATTTCTACTAGTAGAGAATCTGAACAAACCCTATAGGCTCTGAGAGTACCACAACTCTATCACTAATGACCATTTGAGCAGAAAATAGCATTTAACACACAATCATGTTAGAGTAACCATTCCTTATTTCACATTTTATAGTTTCCATTTTAGTATGCTATTATGTCAATATATGGAAATTTTCCTAGATAAACACACAATACCTTTAAAATGCCTGAAGAGCTTTTCAACTTACTCCTTGGAAGAAAAGTTATGACCAACCTAGATAGCATATTCAAAAGCAGAGACATTACTTTGCCAACAAAGGTCCGTCTAGTCAAGGATATGGTTTTTTCAGTGGCCATGTATGAATGTGAGAGTTGGACTGTGAAGAAAGCTGAGTATGGAAGAATTAATGCTTTTGAACTGTGGTGTTGGAGAAGACTCTGGAAAGACCCTTGGACTGCAAGGAGATCCAACCAGTCCATTCTGAAGAAAATCAGCCCTGGGATTTTTTTAGAAGGAATGATGCTGAAGCTGAAACTCCAGTACTTTGGTCACCTCATGCGAAGAGTTGACTCATTGGAAAAGACTCTGATGCTGGGAGGGATTGGGGGCAGGAGGCGAAGGGGACAACAGAGGATGAGATGGCTGGATGGCATCACTGACTTGATGGACGTGAATCTGGGTGAACTCCGGGAGTTGGTGATGGACAGGGAGGCCTGGCGTGTGCTGTGATTCATGGGGTCGCTAAGAGTTGGACATGACTGAGTGACTGAACTGAACTGAACTGAAACAGAATGTTCCAAATAAATTGATCAGTATGGGAAATATTTAATGATCACACTTAAGTAAGTTGATAACTGATTGCAGAAAGAATCCAGGTTGTGAAGAGAGAAATAGCTATACTTAGAACTCTAGTAGAAAATTATTAGTTTCAGTCCACAGGATACAGAGAAAAGGACAAACTGAAAATTACATTGACAGAAGTTTCTGTTCCATTTCACCTATGACAATCTCAAGTGGTTCATTTACCTAGTATGTGTGTGGTAAGACATTAAAATATTTACCTTATTTTATTGAAGAGAAAAGGAAAGTAGTCAACTCTTGCATCAACTGATCTGTCTGCAGAATCACAGCAAATATATTGGACATTTTTTAGTTCATTTTCCAAGTATCGGAGCATCCAATTTGTTTCTGCCCACCTTGCCCATCTTTTTTGTAAATCATCTTTTCATTAAGAATGCACAGTTTTGAGTAATAGGCAACATAACTAACCTAGAGAAAGCAATCAAAGAGATGTTATTGTTTACCATTATCCATTTCAAAAGGTTCTGTTTGTGTGTATCTGGGCTGTACTGTGCAGGTTTATAAGTTGAATGGTGCATGAGTTGAGGGAGGAGGGAAAGTGAAGTCTGTTTTTGTGAGCATGGAGAGAAATTTATGGGAATATTATTAATATACATGGTGGAAAATGTTATGAGCTTAAGCTAGAACATTTTGGATGAATCATTTAGCGTATTCTCATCATATCTTCCTCTAAATATAGTTATTTTTTTCCATGTTTCTAAATCTTCAGGGAAAAAAAAAAAACCCTTAATACTGCCAGTACGATGTTTAACATCTGGTAAAAGCAAAAATTTTATCCTAAACTCTAAAGCCCTTTTCTACTGTTTTATAGGCATACTCCCTGGTCCTGTCTTCCAGGAAATGAGAGAAAAATTTAGTCAACCTTACTCACAAAATATATTTCTATTGTTCCTAATGTATCTAAGTTACTATCAAGACTGAGAGAAAATACGGCATAAGGGACAGAAAACTGAAATTAAACGTAAAATATGTATCATTTTAAGTCACAGTTCCAACAGTTACTATGAAAATTCTGGAATGTTACAATTTAATTGAACTTTTGTTGTCTCAGCAATAACTTGGGATTACTGAAGCCTCTATTAAAAACTACAAAGAGATGCTATCTCAAACAAGATAGCAAAAGGGATAAAGCTTCTAAAATTCTGTAACTCTTTTAATTTTTTCAGCAAAAAAAAATCAGTACTATTTTAGTTAAATATGGATTTCTCATCTACATAACTGCATTTAAAATCTCTTCCTGATAAAATTAATTTTAAAATTATGCCCAGAGAACATAACATAAAGTATCTGAAATAGCTCAAGTGCATATTAGAAGCAATAAGTTTATGTAAAGCAACTGTCCCAGTTGATGTGAGAATTGGACTATAAAGAAAGCTGAGTGTCAAACAATCAATGCTTCTGAACTGTGGTGCTGAAGTAGACTCTTGAGAGTCCCTCAGACTACATGGAGATCCAAACAGTCCATCCTAGAGGAAATCAGTCCTGAATATTCATTGGAATGACTGATGCTAAAGCTGAAACTCTAATATTTTGGCCACCTGATGAGAAGAACTGACTCATTTGAAAAGACCTTGATGTTGGGAAAGATTGAAGGTGGGAGGAGAAGAGGACAACAGAAGATGAGATGGTTGGATGGCATCACCGGGTCAATGTACATGAGTTTGGGTAAACTCCAGTAGTTGGTGATGGACAAGGAGGCCTAGCATGCTGCAGTCCATGGGGTCACAAAGAGTCAGACACGACTGAGCAACAGAAGTGAACTGAACTCAACTGTCCCAATACAGATTACATAAAAGACGCTTGATAAAATTTATTGCTAATAGTGGCACTAGAAGTGGTAGTAATACTGCACCTCAATTATACTTTTGCTTTATTTATAAGAGGAAGTATTGGAATAGTTGATGGATTGAGCACCTTATGTGACAGACACAATATCTGATATCATTTAGAACATATTAACACCAAGGATTAAATTTTAGTTTCTCCACTTTGTATGTGAAGAAATGGAGACCTGTGTAGACTTTATAACTTGCCAAAGGCTCAAAGCTGAAACCAAGTTATGTACAATTCCAAAGGTGTTCTTTTTTAATTATTATCTATTGTCTCCCACAAGTTCAGAGGTAATCCTCCTAGTCTTAGGAAAAAATGGCTAGAATAAATGTGTGTACTAGAAGTTAATCCTTCTATCTCCACAGACTCTTTAGCCATTTACATAGGCTTTACAATTTTAAACTAACCCCTCAGATTCTTAAAACACACTGAAGAATGAAATAAAATGTTAATTTTATTTTTTTAACAGAGCTTTAGTATTTTTATTTCTCTAGTAAATATGAAGAATTATGGTAATGCATGCAATTAAAATTTCCTTTGTTAAATAGCTCCATTACTGTATTAAGTAGCTTCATTAAGGAGAATTACACTTCCTTATAAATTATAACATATGTGTTTTACCACATCCTACTTGTCAATATCGTTCTACTAAACGTATACCAAAAATGTCTCTCTCTAAATAATTCATAATTAGTTTTAAAAAGGGATAAAATTACCTTTGAGAGATAGCATCTTGTGATCCTGCTGCTTTTTTACATGTATAAAAGGAATGAAATTGAGATGCACATTTAAAGTTTTGAATATTATGTCTAGACTACTTTCAACAAAAATAACAGACTAGGCTTCAATAATTCTAATTACTCTAGTATCAAGAGAGTTGTAGTTTATCATTCTTATAAATGTGTAATATTTGTGATTATATAATGTTATGCATGCTTGTCCTTTATCCTTACTACTTAAAAAGCTTCCATAGATTGTTGTAAATCTTTTTTTTAAATGAATCAGCCCATCTTGTAAAAAACATTTTATATTTTGCATAAAAGCTTGAACCAACAAGCTGTTAATATGTATTTTTACTTAGTATTTACTTCTGCAATCACTGGATAAACTGTTTTCTCATAGACTATTCAAATGTAGTCTTACTACAAAACAGCAATGAAAATACATTTACAGAAAACAATACATTTGCAAATTCAATTCAAACCAATCCTTTTGAAATTTGACAGAAAATCTTATTACTTGTTTTAATACTGAGTCAATAAGAAAATTTGTATAACAGGGGAAAAAAAAAAAAAACAGCCTTCCTTTTGATCTCAGTCCAGTTCAATTGCTGTTGGCTCCTGAAGAACAGGAACTATTATTCTATCTGTTAGGTGAGTATAATATCCTCAGTTCTGTCTCATCTCAACAAAAATTTGAAGCAATGGACATTAAAGCCCTCGACGCATCACAGCTCTTGGACAGACCATGTTATAGTTCTCGGGTCTCAAACATATCGTGTTATATTTCTTAGACAGGTCAGTGTTACAGCTCCGTGTTGCAGCTCAGTTTTATTTAGAAAATAGCAGGAAAATACATCCTCTAGGCATAAGGGCATGCCGTCGCGAAGACACAAAGAGAAGAGAGAGAGAAAGAGAGACATGTGCAAAGAGAGAGACCCCTGGCCCTTTGGCTCCATTTTCTATGTGCTTTTTCCTCCCCCTAGGTCTGCTGAAGGTAAACTGGGCTAGCCACGAGTGCCCTTTGTTCTACCTGAGGTCCTCACTTTCGTCCTTGGACCTTCCTTTGTTCTATTTTCATGGGCTTTTCCCTTCCTTGTTTTTAGCCACTGCCATTCTGGACTCTTTTTTCCTATTCTAACTACCTAACACACCCATCCTAGTATGAACTCAAAGCCATCCTAGGCCCTTCTCCTCAACCATATCACCAACATAAGCTGTCTCTTACCAGTGGACCTCGTTTTGAGGCATAAAACAGATGCCTCCCCTGCCCGCCACCCTGGTTAAAGCAATTGGCGACTCATTCCGTGTTGACAAAACTCCAAGAGAAAAAAAGAAGAACAATTAAGGGAGGAGTCTGGGCTCTGCCCAGACCATATGTTACTTGTTCCCAAAATCAAGATATCTCCCTGACTACACACGTACACAGAAAGGCTCCTCATACCCCAAGGAGGAGCAGTGTCAAAGGGTGCTCTACCCATACACCTTTGCAGTAGAATCCATTTTGGCTAAGAGATGGCTATGCACACATGGAAGGATTCTGAGATGTATCAAATATGGACTGTGAACCAGGCAAATCAGAATGACCAGCCAAAGGAAATTTGGAAAAAATATCCCATAAAAATAATTCAAATTATCATGAGAGTACAACTCAGCAACTCAGTGACTTTGCTTCTGAGTCTGTCTGTATGCTTGTACACGTACTGTAATCTTTTTCCTCTTAATAACTTGAGTTGTTTTCACTACTTTTCATCCTTGTGGAAATTCTTTTCTCCAAGCCTAAGGGCCAGGGCCCTTGTCACGGACCATGGGCTGGAGGCTAGGATCAGGTGCTTTCACTCCTGCAACCAGCCTTAAACTCTGCCTGGAAACCTAAGCCCCTCTCCAAGCCATTGCAAGTTGAGGTCACCTGAGATCAGTTTGATTTTGTTTTGTTTTCCATTATAGACTTATTTGATCTGAAGTGGTCATTATTCTTCTTTCAGCATCTGACCAGATCTACTGATGAACAAGCTAGCTTAGATTCAGATTATCCCAGTCCAGTCATAGAAGCATGAGCTTCCTGCATGCCCTCAGTTCCCATAGAATTTCTGTCTCACATATGTCTGTGCAGTGCTATAGTTAATATAAGGATTGACTCATGCTTAGGGTTCCAGTGCCAAGGACAACTGAGGTAAGCTACCATTACCTCTGGCTACACACCATGTTCAAAGACAGATTAAAAAAAATAAGGATGTGCTTAGCTGCTCAGTCGTGTCTGAGTCTTTGTGACCCCCATGGAATGTAGCCTACCAGACTACAAAACACGTGAGTGGGCTGTCATTCCCTTCTCCAGGGGCTCTTTCCAACCCAGAGATTGAACCTGGGTATCCAGCATTGCAGGAGATTCTTTACCAGCTGAGTCACCAGGGAAGCCCCCAAATAAGGTCAGACTCTCAAATTTGCATAGATAAACATGTAGACATTCTCATTCATACACTAACACAAATCTCTTCTAGGAGAACCAAAGAGGGAGACAAGACATATATATTTATGCCAAAAAAATCAAGATAAGACTATGCAATTATCTGGGGGAGAAGGAGACATACTGGTGAAGATTTTTTTTTAAATCTCTATGACACTGTGAAATTCTTTGGTGACATATTCTACATTGTTTCATATTATTGTTCTTTACCTATCTGTCTTATCCCCAGAGTCTCAGATTCTGCAAGTGGAACTCAAGAGCCAGTTCTTGTCAGCAGCTTTAGGATATGAATCAAAAGGGAACTGAAACCTATTTAGTAAGATTGGGCACGAGAAGAAATGTCTAAAGCACTATATTGAAAGTTGACATCAAGACTCAGAACAAAGAAAAACTCAGAAGGCAAAATCAGGCAGGCTTTCCTGAGATACTGATGCACTAGGGAATAAAATTTTTTAAAGAGTGTCACTGATATTCCCATAGGCAGGCAAGCATCTGTTACAGACACTGCTATAGTTCAGACATTTGTAGACTGCAGACTTTTAAATGTCAAAGATGCTGTATGTCTGACATCTTTCAAAGACAGCTCAAATGTCACATGATTTGTGAAGGCTACTCTGACAGATCCCCATATCAGATTTAATTTTCTTCTTCTTAGTGTTCCCAAAGCCACCAGAATGTCTCTTACTTTTCTTTTATGGCCAAATGTTTATTTTCTCCCTCCTCTAACAGAGCTTCTTGAAGTTCGGGTCCATATCTTATTGAGATTTTTATCTACCCTCACTGTCTTGGAAGATTGGCATAGAGGAGGCAATTAACAGACACTTGTTAGACTGGCTTGAGGTCCTCATCATACACAAAAGGTGAAAAGATTTAATTAGGTTAGAATATAAAGGACTACACATATGAAAGTAATTTAATATATGAAATTTTAGTCATATGTCCTGGAAGGCTTGAGTTAGCAATAAAGAAAACAGGAGTCACCCAAACAGATTCCGATCAGCTTTGGACAATGAAGAAGTGCAAAAGAAATGAAGAGAGTTCAGTGCTGTATCTTGGGAAGGAAGCCAATATGGGAACATAACCTTGAGACTCATACAGCAGAGAATGTAATTTAACCTGTGGGAATAAATTAGATTGCCAAGGGAAAGATGAGTTGAAGATTAATGACACAACTTTAAAGACTTCCTATATTTACAGAGTGAGAAGAAATTTTCCCACTTATGAAGCAAAGGAGAAACCTTAGAAGTACAAGACAAAATGAAATAATGCCCAATATGAAAGCCTAGAAAGGATTTAAGAAACTATGGGGGCAAACATGTCATAAAGCAAGGGTGCTCAGTTGTTCAGTCATGTCCAACTCTTTGCAACCTCATGGACTGTAGACCACTGAAATGTTGTTTCTGAGCCATGAAAGAGCCAGGATCCTTAGCCTCTGGAGGAGAGGAATTCAATCTGGGGCCAGTGAAGAGGCTTGACCACTCAGAACTTTTATGTGATAAAATTGTATTGATACAATCTCAAAAATGACATAATGATTTCTGTTCATGTCCAAAACAAATCAGTCAATATCATGGTTATCCAAGTCTATGTCTTGAACAGTAATGCTGAAGAAGCTGAAATTTAACGGTTCTATGAAAACCTACAAGACGTTTTAGAACTAACACCCCTAAAAAATGTCCTTTTCATTATAGGGGACTGGAATACAAAAGTATGAAGCCAAAAATCACCTGGAGTAACACAAATTTGCCCTTGGAGTACAGAATGTAGAAGGGAATATAATCATAAAGTTTTGCCAAAAGAACACACTGATCATAGTTCCTGGTCAAACAACCTCTTCCAACAACAGAAGACTCTATACATGGATATCACAAGATGGTCAACAGGACATCAGATTGATTATATTATTTGCAGCCAAAGATGGAGAAGCACTATACGGTTAGCAAAAACAAGAACAGGAGCTGACTGTGGATCAGACCATGAACTCCTTATTGCCAAATTCAGACTTAGATTGAAGAAAGTAGGGAACACCACTAGACCATTCAGGTATGACAAAAATCAAATCCTTTATGATTATATGGTAAAAGTGAGAAATAGATTTAAGGGACTAGATCTGATAGACAGAGTGCCTGATAAACTATGGATGGAGGTTCATGACATTGTACAGGAGACAGGGATCAAGACCATCCCCATGGAAAAGAAATGCAAAAAAAAAAAAAAAAAGACTGTCAGAGGAGGGCTTACAAATAGCTGTAAAAAGAGAAGTGAAAAATAAAGGAGAAAATAAAAGATATACCCATTTGAATGAAGAGTTCCAAAGAAGAGCAAGGAGTGATAGGAAAGCCTTCCTCAGTGATCAGTGCAAAGAAATAGAAGAAAACAATAGAATGGGAAAGACTAGAGATCTCTTCAAGAAAATTAGAGATACCAAGGGAACATTTCATGAAAAGATGGGCTTGATAAAAGACAGAAATTATATGAACCTAACGGAAGCAAAAGATATTAAGAAGAGGTAGCAAAACTACACAAAACTATACAAAATAAATCTTCAGGACCCAGATAATCACTGGTGTGATCATTCACCTAGAGCCAGACATCCTGGGGAGCCAAGTAAAGTGGGCCTTAGGAAGCATCACTATGATTATTTCCTTCCCCATTTTAGGGAAGTTTTCAACTATTATCTCCTCAAGTATTTCCTCATGGTCTTTCTTTTTGTCTTCTTCCTCTGAGATTCCTATAATTCGAATGTTGAAGTGCTTCATATTGTCCTGGAGGTCTCTGAGAATGTACTCATTTCTTTCAATTTGTTTTTCTTTTTTCCTCTGTGATTCATTTATTTCTACCATTCTATCTTTTATTTCACTAATTCTGTCTTTTGTCTCTAATATACTACTATTTGTTGCCTCCAGAGTGTTTCTGACCTCCTTTTTGCATTATTCATTATATATTGACTCTTTTTTATTTCTTCTAGGTCCTTGTTAAACCTTTCTTGCATCTTCTCCAGGCTATTTATCTGTGATTCCATTTTGATTTCAAGATTTTGAATCATTTAATTTGGATCATTATTCGGAACTCTTTCTCAGGTAGATTACCTATCTCTTCCTCTTTTGTTTGGTTTGGTGGGCATTTCTCCTGTTCCTTTACCTGCTAGGTATTCCTCTGTCTCTTCATCTTGGTTATATTGCTGCATTTGGGGTGGCCTTCCTGTATTCTGGGAATTTGTAGAGTTCTCTTTATTATGGAGTTTCCTCACTGTGGGTGGGGTTGTATCAGTGGCTTGTCAAGGTTTCT
>SJYC01113541.1:0-11632 GCA_006408675.1 Madoqua kirkii
TTATAATATTTAAATACACTTAGAATTACATATATCTTTTCTGAATGATAATGTCATCACTGTCTCATTGTATGAGTAACTGTTTTGGACAAATAAAGGGAATAATTGAACTGCTCAGATAGAGGCAATCCTGACATTATTTTTAGCATTTGATTGATATAAATTTCCTTTCTTTATATTTTTTACAAGTCACTCAGTAATCACAAATTCACCTAACATATAAATAAAACATGTCAATTTTTCTTGCAAAGGTTAGTATGAAGACAGTAATAACAGAGTAAGCAAGGGAAAAGGAAGAAATGAAAAAAGAAGAGGGGAAAATCTGGACAGAAATAATTGAAGAGAAAAGAAGAAATTAAACAGAGTTCCAACAATCCAACAATAACTAGAGAATAATTTGCTTACTCTTTGGAAGGAAAATTATGACCACCTAGACAGCATATTAAAAAGTAGAGACATTACTTTGTCAACAAAAGTCTGCCTAGTCAAGGCTATGGTTTTTCCAATGGCCATGTATGGTTATGAGAGTTAGACTATAAAGAAACTTGAGCACCAAAGAATTGATGCTTTTGAACTCTTGTGTTGAAGATTCTTGAGAGCCCCTTTGATTGCAAGATCCAACCAGTCCATCCTAAACGAAACAGTCCTGAATGTTCATTGGTAGGACTGATGCTGAAACTGAAACTCCAATACTTTTGCCACCTGATGTGAAGAGCTGATTCATTAGAAAAGATGCTGGAGAAGATTGAGGACAGGAAGAGAAGGGGATGACAGAGGATGAGATGGCCGGATGGCATCACCAACTCAATGGGCATGGGTTTGGGTGCATTCCTGTAGTTGGTGATGGACAGGGAGGCCTGGTGTGCTGCAATTCATGAGGTCGCAAAGAGTCGGACACAACTCAACGACTGAACTGAACTGAATTGAATTTGCATTGTAACGGATAGTCTCCTCATAAAACACTTTTTTTACCTTGCATCTAATTACTTGAGACTATTAATAAATTTCCAGCTCCCATTGCTCCTGCCTTATAGAATCTCAAATGGTGCAGTATGGCAGGGACAAAGTTACTTAAAACTCTCTCTGACTTCACTCTGTATGAAAATCTCTAGATCCATATGTATTACTGCCATTGCAAATGAAATTGTCTTATTTTTTTACATGATGGAGTAATAGTCCATTCTATATACGACATTTTTAAAAATTAAGGTGGAGTTGCTTTATAATGTTCTGTTGATTTCTGTTGTACAATTAAGTGAATCATCGATGTGTATGGATGTATTCCCACCCTCTTGTACATTTCTCTCACCACCCTCCCCAATTCCTCCCATCTAGGATACCACAGAGCACTTAGCTGAACTCCCTGTACTATACATCAAGTTCCCACTAGCTATCTGTTTTACACACGGAAATGCACATATGTCAAAGTCAGTTTCCCAATTTATCCCACCCCCCTCTTCCACCCTGTGTCCATACCTCCCTTATCTATGTATGCATTTCTATTTCTGCCCTCCAAATAGATTCAACTGTACTATTTATTTGTATTCTATATATATGCATTAATATACCATATTGTTTTTCTCTTTCTGACCATATTCACTCTATACGACAGACTCTAGGTCCATCCATATCACTCAAAATAACTCAATTTTATTCATTTTAATGGCAGGGTAATATTCTTTTGAATATATGTACCACATCTTTTCTTCATACATTACATTTTGATGGATGTTTATGTTGCCAATTGAGATTTTATGTGGAATCTAAAAAAAGAAAAAAAGAAGAAAGGTACAAATGAATCTATCTACAGAACATAAATAGGTTTGCAGATTATAAAGCAATCTTAATGTCACCAGGGCGTCCTAGAAAACCATGATAGTGTGGTCACTCACCTGTATCCAGCCATCCTGGAGTGAAGGCAAGTGGACTTTAGAAAGCATTGTTATGAACAAAGCTAGTGGAGGTGATGAAATTCAAACTAGCCTATTTCAAATCTGATGATGCTGTTAAAGTGCTCCACTCAAGATGCCAGCAAATTCGCAACACTCAGCAGTGGCCACAAGACTGGAAAAGGTCAGTTTTCATTCCAGTCCCAAAGAAGGGCAATGCCAAAGAATGTTCAAACTATTGCACGAATGCACTCATTTCACATTCTAGCAAGGTAAGGCTCAAAATATTTCAAGCTAGCCTTCTGCAGTACAGGAGCAAAGAAATTCCAGATGCACAAGCTGGATATAGAAAACAGACAGGAACCACAGATCAACTTGCCAGCGTCCACTGGATCATAGAAAAAGCAAAGTAATTCTAGAAAAGAAAATCTGTTCATTGACTAAACTAAAATCTTTGACTGTATGGAACACAGCAATCTGTGGAAAATTCTTAAAGTAATGGCAATACCAGACCGTTTACGTGCCTCCTGAAAAATCTGTATACAGGTCAAGAGGCAAGACTTAGAACTGAACATGGAATAACAAACTGGTTCCAAATCAGAAAAGGAGTACATCAAGAGTGTATATTGTATTTATTTATTTTTTATGTTTATTTTGTTAATATGCAAAGTACATTATATGAAGGCTGGGCTGATAATTCATAAACTGGAATCAAGATTGCCAGAGGAAATATCAATAACCTCAAATATGCAGATGTTACCACTCTAATAGCAGAAATGGAAGAACAAAAGAGCCTCTTGATAAACATGAAAGAGGAGAATGTAAAAGCTAGCTTAAAACTCAACATTCAGAAAATGAATCTCATGGTATCCAGTCACGTCACTTCATGGCAAATAGATGGGAATACAATGGAAACTGATTTATTTTTGTGGGCTCCAAAATAACTGCAAATTGTAACTGCAGCCATGCAACTAAAATATGCTTTCTCTTTGCGGGGGGGGGAACTACGACCAACCTAGAGAGTTTATTAAAAAACAGAGATCGCTTTGCTGACAAAAATCCATATGGCCAAAGTTATAATATTTCCAGTCATATAAGGATGTGAGAGTTGGACCATGAAGAAGTCTGAGCTCTGAATAATTGATGCTTTCAAACTGTGGTACTGGAGAAGACTCCTGAGAGTCTCTTGGACAGCAAGGAGATCAAACCTGTTTATCCTAAAGGAAAACAATCTCGAGTATTCATTGGAAGGGCTCACACTGAAGCTGAAACTCCAATACTAAGTCCACTTACTGTAGAAAGATGACGCATGGGAAAAAACTACTTGGAAAGATTGCAGACAGGAAGAGAAGGGTGCAGCAGAGTATGGGATGGTTGAATGGCATCACTGAATCAATGGACATGAATTTGAGCAAAATCCAGGAAATAGTGAAGGACAAAAAGCCTGGCATGCTTTAGTCCACAGGGTAGCAAGGGGTTATACATGACTTAGCAACTGAACAACAAAAGCAAAAACTATTGTAAGATTTTTTTTTTTAATTATTCAACTCACTCTTTAACAAGCTCTCTCTCTCTCTCTTTAGTTGTGTTCAACTCTTACGAACCCATGGACTGCAACCTGCCAGGATCCTCTGTCCATGATTCTCCAAGCAAAAATACTAAAGTAGATTGTCATTTCCTTTTCCAGGGGATCTTCTCTACCCAGGATTCCAATCCAGGCCTCCTGTACTGCAGGTAAATAACAAGGTCCAAGTCTACACAGTATATTTCTTTTTATAACAGTTAGCCATGATATGAATGATACCTACATTTGAGAGGAAAATAAAAGAATGGGAAAGACTAGATATCTCTTCAAGAAAATTAGAGATACCAAGGGAATGTTTCACATAAAGATGGGTTTGATAAAGGACAGAAATGGTATGGACCTAGCAGAAGCAGAAGGTATTAAGAAGAGGTGGCAAGAATACACAGAAGAATATACAAAAAAGATCTTCATGATCAGATATTCATGATGGTGTGATCACTCACCTAAAGCCAGAAATCCTGCAATGTGAAGTCAAGTGGGACTTAGAAAGCATCACTATTAACAAAGCTAGTGGAAGTGATACAATTTCAGTTGTGCTATTTTAATTCCTGAAAGATGATGCTGTGAAAGTGTTGCACTCAATATGGCAGCCAAATTGGAAAACTCAGCAGTGGCCACAAGACTGGGAAAGGTCAGTTTTCATTTCAATCCTAAAGAAAGGCAATGGCAAACAATGCTCAAACTACCAGACAATTGCACTCATCTCACAGGCTAGTAAAGTGATGCTCAAAATTCTCCAAGCCAGGCTTCAGCAATATGTGAACCATAAACTTTCAGATGTTCAAGCTGGTTTTAGAAAAAGGAGAGGAAGTAGAGATCAAATTGCCAACATCCACTGGATCATGAAAAAAGCAAAAGAGTTCCAGAAAAACATCAATTTCTGCTATATTGACTATGCCAAAGCCTTTGAGTGTGTGGATCACAAGAAAACTGTGGACAGTTCTGAAAGAGATGAAAGTACTAGACCACCTGACCTGTCTCTTGAGAAATCTGTATTCAGGTCAGGAAGCAACAATTAAAACTAGACATTGGACAACAGACTGGTTCCAAATAGGAAAAGGAGTAGGTCAAGGCTGTATATTGTCACCCTGCTTATTTAACTTCTATGCAGAGTACATCATGAGAAACACTGGGCTGGAAGAAGCACAAGCTAGAATCAAGATTGCCAGGAGAAATATCAATAACCTCAGATATGCAGAACATCACCGTTATGGCAGAAAATGAAGAGGAACTAAAGCCTCTTGATGAAAGTGAGAGAAGAGAGTGAAAAAGTTGGCTTAAAGCTCAACGTTCAGACAATGAAGATCGACATCCATTCCCATCACTTCATGGGAAATAGATGCGGAAACAGTGGAAACAGTGTCAGACTTTATTTTGGGGGGCTTCAAAATCACTGCAGATGGTGACTGCAGCCATGAAATTAAAAAGTGCTTATTCCTTGGAAGAAAATGTGTGACCAACCTAGACAGCATATTCAAAAGCAGAGACATTACTTGACCAACAAAGGTCTGTCTAGTAAAGACTATGGTTTTTCCAGTGGTCATGATGGATGTGAGAGCTGGACTGTGAAGAAAGCAGAGTGCCAAAGAATTGATGCTTTTGAACTGTGGTGTTGGAGAAGACTCTGGAAAGTCCCTTGGACTGCAGGGAGATTCAACCAGTTTGATCATATCATGAGCCTTGGGATTTCTTTGGAAGGAATGATTCTAAAGCTGAAACTCCAGTATTTTGCCACCTGATGTGAAGAGTTGACTCACTGGAAAACACTTTGATGCTGGGAGGGATTGGGGCCAGCAGGAGAAGGGGACGACAGAGGATGAGATAGCTGGATGGCATCACTGACTCGATGGACATGACTCTGAGCGAACTCCGGGTGTTGGTGGTGGACAGGGAGGCCTGGCATTCTGCGATTCATGGGGTCGCAAAGAGTCGTACAAGACTGAGCGACTGAACTGAACTGTACCACAATCAAATTAGCATTTATTTTCTCTAATCTCCCGTGTTTGTAACTTTTTACTTCATAAACACCATTTTTGTCCTATACTTTCCACTTTTATAATGTTGATATAAGTTTCAGATCCTTTTTATCCTCTTTTTAAGCAAAACTCCTTGGTAAATCATATGGTAAATAATCTGCCTGCAATGAGAGTGACCTAGATTTGCTCCTTAAGCTGGAAAGATCCCCTGGAGAAGGAAATTGCTACCCACTGCAGTATTCTTGCCTGGAGAATTCCATGGACAAAGGAGACAGTCCATGAGGCTGCCAAGAGTCCGAGAGGACTGAGCTGAGCAACTTACACTTGCCTATCATCGTTCAGTTCAGTTGCTCAGTCATATGTGACTTTTTGTGACCCTATGAATCGCAGCACGCCAGGTCTCCCTGTGCATTACCATCTCTCAGAGTTCACTCAGACTCACGTCCATCGAGTCCATGATGCCATCCAGCCATGTGATCCTTGGTCATTCCCTTCTCCTCCTGTCCCCAATCCCTCCCAGCATCAGAGTCTTTTCCAATGAGTCAACTCTTCCCATGAGGTGGCCAAAGTACTGGAGTTTCAGCTTTAGTATCAATCCTTCCAAAGAAATCCAAGGGTTGATCTCCTTCACAATAGACTGGTTGGATCTCCTTGCAGTCCAAGGGACTCTCAAGGGTCTTCTCCAACATCACAGTTCAAAAGCTTCAATTCTTCAGCGCTCAGCCTTCTTCACAGTCCAACTCTCACATCCATACATGACCACAGGAAAAACCAGAGCCTTGACTAGCGGGACCTTAGTCAGCAAAGTAATGTCTCTGCTTTTGAATACACTATCTAGGTTGGTGATAACTTTTCTTCCAAGAACTAAGCATTTTCTAATTTCATGGCCTCAGTCACCATTTGCAGTGATTTTGGAGCCCAGAAAAATAAAGTCTGACACTGTTTCCACTGTCTCCCTATCTATTACTCATGAAATAATGGGACCGGATGCCATGATCTTTGTTTTCTGAATGTTGAGCTTTAAGCCAACTCTTTCATTCTCCTCTTTCACTTTCATCAAGAGGCTTTTTATCTCCTCTTCACTTTCTACCATAAAGGTGGTGTCATCTGCATATCTGAGGTTATTGATATTTCTCCCAGCAATCTTGATTCCAGCTTGTGTTTCTTCCAGTCCAGCGGTTCTCGTGAAGTACTGTGGATATAAGTTAAATAAGCAGGGTGACAATATACAGCCTTGATGTACTCCTTTTCCTATTGGGAACCAGTCTGTTGTTCCATGTCCAGTTCTAACTGTTGCTTCCTGACCTGCATACAGATTCCTCAAGAGGCAGGTCAGATGGTCTGGTATTCCCATCTCTTTCAGAATTTTCCACTGTATATTGTGATCCACACAGTCAAAGACTATGGCATAGCCAATAAAGCAGAAATTCATGTTTTTCTGGAACTCTCTTGCCTTTGGCATGATTCAGTGGATGTTGACAATTTGATCTCTCGTTCCGCCTGCCTTTTTTAAAACCAGCTTCAACATCAGGGAGTTCATGTTTATGTATTGCTGAAGCCTGGCTTGGAGAATTTTGAGCATGATTTTACTAGCATTTGAGATGAGTGCAATTGTGTGGTAGTTTGAGCATTCTTTGGCATTGCCTTTTTGTGGAATTGGAATGAAAACTGACCTTTTCCAGTCCTGTGGCAACTGCTGAGTTTTCCAAATTTGCTGACATGTTGAGTGCAGCACTTTCACAGCATCATCTTTCAGGACTTGAAACAGCTCAACTGGAATTCCATCACCTCCACTAGCTTTCTTTGTAGTGATGCTTTCTAAGGCTCACTTGGCTTCAGATTCCAAGATGTCTGGCTCTAGATTAGTGTTCACATCATCATGATAATCTGGGTCGTGAAGATCTTTTTCGTACAGTGTTTCTGTGTATTCTTGCCACCTCTTCTTAATATTTTCTGCTTCTGTTAGGTACATACTACTTCTGTCCTTTATTGAGCCCGTCTTTGCATGAAATGTTCCCTTGGTATCTCTAATTTTCTTGAAGAGATCTCTAGTCTTTCCCATTCTGTTGTTTTTCTCTATTTATTTGCATTGATCCTGAAGAAGGATTTCTTATCTCTTCTGCTATTCTTTGGAACTCTGCATTCAGATGCTTATATCTTTCCTTTTTTTCCTTGGCTTTTTGGCTCTCTTCTTTTCACAGCTATTTTTAAGGCCACCTCAAACAGCCATTTGCTTGTATGCATTTCTTTTCCATGGGGATGGTCTTGATCTCTGTCTCCCGTACAATGTCACAAACCTCATTCCATAGTTCATCAGGCCTCTGTCTGTCATATCTAGACCCTTAAATCTATTTCTCACTTCCACTGTATAATCATAAGGGATTTAATTTAGGTCATACTTGAATGGTCTAGCAGTTTTCCCTACTTTCTTCAATTTATGTCTGAATTTGGTAATAAAGAGTTCGTGATCTGAACCACAGTCAGCTCCTGATCTTGTTTTTGTTGACAGTATAGAGCTTCTCCATCTTTGGCTGCATCGAATATAATCAGTCTGATTTTGGTGTTCACCATCTGGTGATGTCCATGTGTAGAGTCTTCTCTTGTGTTGTTGGAAGAGGGTGTTTGCTATGACCAGTGCATTTTCTTGGCATAACTCTATTAGTCTTTTCCATGCTTCAATCTGCATTTCAAGGCCAAATTTGCCTGTTACTGCAGCTGTTTCTTGACATCCTATTTTAGCATTCCAGTCCCCTGTAATGAAAAGGAAATCTTTTTTGGGTGTTATTTCTAAAAGTTCTTTTAGGTCTTCATAAAACCATTCAACTTCAGCTTCTTTAGCATTACTGGTTGGGGCATAGACTTGGATAAGTGTGATATTGAATGGTTTGTCTTAGAAACGAACAGAGATCATTCTGTCATTTTTGAGCTTGCATCCAAGTACTGCATTTCAGACTCTTTTGTTGACCATGATAGCTACTCCATTTCTTCTGAGGGATTCCTGCCCACAGTGGTAGATATAATGGTCATCTGAGTTAAATTCACCCATTCCAGTCCATTTTAGTTCACTGATTTGTTGAATGTCGACGTTCACCCTTGCCATCTGTTTGACCACTTCCAGTTTGCCTTGATTCATGGACCTCACATTCCTGGTTCCTATGCAATATTGCTCTTTACAGCATAGGATCTTGCTTCTTGCACCAGTCACATGCACAACTGGGTATTGTTTTTGCTTTGGCTCCATCCCTTCATTCTTTCTGAAGTTATTTCTCCACTGATCTCCAGTAGCATACTGGGCACCTAATGACCTGGTGAGTTTCTCTTTTCATTTTGCCTTCATTTTCTCTTATCATTTTGCCTTTTCATACTGTTCATAGAGTTCTCAAGGCAAGAATACTGAAGTGGCTTGTCATTCTCTTCTCCAGTGGAATGCATTCTGCCAGCCCTCTCCACCATGACCTGCCTGTCTTGGGTTGCCCCAGAGGCATGGCTTGGTTTCATTGAGTCAGACAAGGCTGTGGTCCTAGTGTGATTAGACTGACTAGTTTTCTGTGAGTATGGTTTCAGTGTGTCTGCCCTCTGATGCCTTCTTGCAACACCTACCATCTTACTTAGGTTTCTTTTACCTTGGTTGTGGTATATCTCTTAACAGCTGCTCCAGCAAAGCACAGCCGCTGCTGCTTACCTTGAACGAGGGGTATCTCCTTACTGCCCCTGTTCTGACCTTCTATGTGGGATAGCTCCTCTAAGCCCTCCTGCACCTGTGCAGCCGCAGCTCCTCTGGTTTCTCCTACAGGCCACCGGCCCTGGCCTCGTGCTCTTGGTGGCTCCTCAGGGTCACCCCCCTGGCCTTGCACTAGTGCGAGGTGGCTTCTTCTGGCCACCCGTGACCTCGGACTCAGGGTGTCTCCCCCTGGCCGCCCCTGACCTTGGACGCGGGTTGTTTCCCCCCAGCCTCGCCTGACTCCAGATGTGAGGTGTCTCCTCCAGACGTGGGGTAGCTCCTCCCGGCTGCTGCACCTGACCGTGGACCTGGGGTACATCCTTCCGGCTGACACTGACCTCGGACGTTGGGTAGCTCCTCTCGGTCGCTGCTGCGACCTCAGACATAGGGTAGGTACTCTCAGCCGTTAATACATACAATCTGGTAATTAATAGGACAAAAGAACTCCAGGTAGGTTTTGAAGTATATTTACCATTATGCCCATTTAAAAGATTGTATTTCTATAACTTTCAAAATTGTATTTATTATAAAAAGGGATGCTCATTATTTTAGTACAAAGCCATCTCTTAAAAACATAATGTAAATTAGAATAATTTTTAAAAGATTTGTAATTTCCCCATAATCATTTTTTTTAATTTTTCATAGATATTTAGAATTGAATAATTGTTAAATAACAGAATGATTGAGAATATGAGCTTCAGGTGCAGAGAATCCAGCTTTTGGTTTTATATAAACTGTTTGCTAGCTGTGATACTAACATTAAATTATTTAACTCGTCAGGAGTCCTTCTTCCTCAAATACAGGAGTTGAGAAGGTTAAATGACAGAAGCATGTAAAGAGCTTAACTCACCCTGCAGGACATAATTATATTTTTGAAGATACTTGAAAGTACCGTTACTATTATTTAAAATGTAAATTGCTGACACATATGATGGCTTATACAGCTACATATTCACTTTTCTTTAAACTAAAAGCAACAGAGATTTTTTGAAAAATTAAGTCTCAAGCATTTTAAAAGAATTAAATTTCAGAACTGATTTGAATATTTTCCATATATATATAAATATGTAAGCCTGAAACTTTATTTCATGCTGTTGAACTATGATATGAAATCCTATTCACTATAGAAACTAGATTCACATTTCCTCTCTCTATTAAGTCTGTTTAAAATGATTTTTTGGTTAAACAATATAAACAAACTTTGGAAGAATAAATGGAGAATATAAATATAATCTATAAATATATATGATAAAGTTTTTCACTCTCTCAAAAAAATTGATAAATATTTTGGGATCCTAGTAACCTAGCATTTGAACAAAATTAAATTCATAGAATGTTGAAAGTGTGAAAGCTTGCAATTCCTACTCTGGTGTAAAAACTTTCAAGACTTTCTCTTCACCTATGTTTTTCTTAAGAATATTTTTTGGAGCTTAGTAGTTATTTTAAGCATAAAATTTCTTGATTAGGTCCTACAGTGAGTTCTTGGAAACTGTTGTGTTTGACCAGTTTAGCTGACATTTTTGTCATTGAATTCTATATTTTTTTCTCTCTAATGTACCATCTACATTTGTTTTCACCTATTGATCTCTTAGCAAGAAACCTCTATCATTGATATATGAATTACTACTTCATAAATGTATAAGTAATATATAAGAGAGAGAGAGAGAGAGAGAGAGAGAGAGAGAGACTAATTTCTACCAGATATCATATTAGCACATCTGTATAAAGTAGTAGAACTAGGAAAATGTAACATTTTTCAAGCAAGCACTCACCAAGAAATATTTAAATTCAAATTAAATTATTTCTATCCTATTTCCACTATAGTCCCTCTCCATCTGTCTCCCTTTCTCTTTCCTGTTCTCTCTCACTGTCTCTCTTAATTTCTTTCTCTGTTTCTCTTTCTGTCTTTTTCTGTCTCTGTTTATCTGCCTGTCTGTCTCTCTCACACACATACAGATATTCAAACACACACACACTACAATTGTGTGATAATGTAAAAAGCAAGCAGGAAAACTGTCTTGAACATGTTGATGCAAATGAGCTCATCCTATAAGGTGTTCAGAGCCTTCATCTTACCATTGTGGTTCTAATTATGTCCCTGAGACTGTAATGAAGTACCAGTATGACACTATATTTTCAGTATACAAATGTCAAAAACATTTCAAAGTCAAACTAACTATAAGGAACAAATTAATATTTAGATAAATAAAGCAAATGTAACTGTCTATCATGCAGAAATCTAATTAATTGTGCTGCCTGAGTAAAGAAGGTCAGACAGAGACACACTGTTTGCTTTTGTCAGCATTTTGAAGACACTTAAAATCCCACACCACCAAAATTAACCAAACCTATTTCTTTATTAAGTTACTAAATCAACACTACCTGTTACACCACCATTTCCTACAATAAAACTGCTACTATTGATAAAGCTTTTTTATGTTTATAGGAAAAATCATAGTTC
>SJYC01113543.1:0-26775 GCA_006408675.1 Madoqua kirkii
AATTTTAATTCATTAGACAAATATATAGAATTATTTCCCTTTACCCTTTCTACAATGAATTAAAAAATAAAAATTAAAAAAAATACATGTCTCAACCTATTCTTTTGTCTTAAGTGAGAAGTCCCTGAATCTCCTCACAACATTTATTTGATTTTTTGACAACTTTTGTAGGACCGTGTTAATTCAAGTTGCATATTCTATAACTTGCAGACCAAACCAAAAGTACAGATCTAAGGTGATTAAACCTTTGCAATGGTGTGAATTAAATTTAATTTCCTTTTACAAAAAGCATGCCATGTTTACCTTGTATGTATGTCTTTTAAAAAATTGAAAAATAGCCATCAATTAAAGTCACTTCAAAATATATTTGAGTACCAACTATGACAGTCATTTTGACACCAAAAAAGTCCACATTTTAGTATATAAACTATTGAGTGCAATTTCAAATCTTGTTCATTGGGACATATAAAACATTATATACTAAGCACTGTCTCATTTCAGAAAGTTAATTTTTTCCTAAAATATCTATAATTTCTTAAGAACTACAAGTATATATTAAAAAGAACTACAAATATGTGCAACAGGAAACCTATCAAAAGTTGGACACAAATGTTTTCTATTGCCCAATCCATAGTGGAAAACAAAAATATGAAGATTTGACTTATTAACATATTCTCTGCTCTCCTGAAGTAAGACAATTATGGCATCAGGAGTTTAGACTGATTTCACAAGGCCATTGAACACTTGAAGCTGTGTTTTCTCATAAATAACTTCAAAAAGAATAATTATCTTAACTGTAGAAAGGAAAAGCAACACATGTATTTTGTCTGCAATAGAAAGCATGATTGTCACATTATTGGGTCATAAATGTATGTAGAGTGAATCTTCAAAAATTTCCTTTTCTTTTTGGCATGAACAGTGCAAGATCAGACTTAAAACAGACAGCCAAAAAGCAAGAAGGAATTTGGACATGGAAAAATTAATCGAAAAATTTCAGTGAAATTTGATCGCTCAGTAGTGTCCGATTCTTTGTGACCCCATGGACTGCAGCATGCCAGGCCTTTCTGTCCATCACCAGCCCCCAGAGTTTACTCAAACTCATGCCTATTGAGAAGGTGATGCCATCCTATTATCTCATCCTCTGTCATTCTGTTCTCCTCCTGCTCTCAACATTTCCCAGCATCAAGGTTTCTTCAAATAAATCAACTATTCACATCAGGTGGCCAAAGTATTGGAGTTTCAGCTTCAGCATCAGTTCTTCCAATGAACATTCAGGACTCATCTGGTTAAGGATAGAATGTTTGGATCTCCTTGCCATCCAAGGGACTCTCAAAAGTCTTCAACGCCAGAGTTCAAGAGCATCAGTTCTTCGGTGTTCAGCATTCTCATAGTCCAACTCTCACATCCATACGTGACCACAAGAAAAACCATAGCCTTGACAAAATGGACGTTTTTTGGAGAAAGAATGTCTCTGATTTTCAATATGCAGTCTAGTTTGGTCATAACTTTCCTTCCAAGGAGTAAGCGTCTTGTAATTTCATGGCTGCAATCACCATCTGCAGTGATTTTGGAGTCCAAAAAAATAAAGTCATCCACTGTTGACACTGTTTTCGCGTCCATTTCCCCTGAAGTGATGGGACTGAATGCCATGGTCTTCATTTTCTCAATATTGAGCTTTAAGCCAATTTTTTCACTCTCCTCTTTCAATTTCATCAAGAGTCTCTTTAGTCCTTCTTCTGTTTCTGGCATAAGGGTGATGTCACCTCCATATCTAAGTTTATTGATATTTCTCCTGGCAATCCTTATTCTTGCTTGTGCTTCATCCAGCCCAGCTATTCTCATGATGTACTCTGCACATAAGTTAAATAAGAAGTGTGACATTAGACAGCCTGAAATACTCCTTTCTCAGTTTGAAACCAGTCTGTTGTTCCACATCCAGTTTTAACTGTTGCTTCCTTACCTGCATACATATTTCTCAAGAGGCAAGTCAGGTGGTTTCGTATTCCCATCTCTTTCAGAAATGTCTACAGTTTATTGTGATCCACACAGTCAAAGGCTTTGGCATAGTCAATAAAGTATATAAATATATATATATATATATTTTTTTTTTTTCCTGGAACTCTCTTGCTTTTTCGATGATCCAGTGGATGTTGGCAATTTGATCTCTGGTTCCTCTGCCTTTTCTAAAACCAGCTTGAACATATGGAAGTTCACATTCATTTATTTCTGTAGCCTGGCTTGGAGAATTTTGAGCATTACTTTACTTGAGTGTGAGATGAATACGATCATGCAGTAGTTTGAGCATTCTTTGTGTTGTCTTTCTTTGTGACTGGAATGAAAACTGATCTTTTCCAGTCCTGTGGTCATTACTGAGTTTTTCCAAATTTGCTGGCATATTGAATGCAGCACTGTCACAGCACCATCTTTCAGCATTTGAAATAGCTCAACTGGAATTCCATCACCTGCACTAGCTTTGTTTGAAGTGATACTTCCTAAGGCCCATTTGACTTTTCATTCCAGGATGTCTGGCTCTAGATGAGTGGTACACCATCATGATTATCTGGTTCATGAAGATCTTTTGTATACAGTTGTTCTGTGTATTCTTGCCACCTTTTCTTAATATCTTCTGCTTCTCTTAGGTCCATACCATTCTGTCCTTTATTGAGCCCATCTTTGCATGAAATGTTCTCTTGGTATCTCTAATTTTCTTGAAGAGATCTCTAGTCTTTCCCATTTATTGCTTTCTTCGATTTCTTTGCACTGATCACTGAGGAATGCTTTCTTATTTCTCCTTACTATTCTTTGGAACTCTGCATTCAAATAGATATATTTTTCCTTTTCTCCTTTGTTTCTTGCTTCTCTTCTTTTCACAGCTATTTTTAAGGCCTCCCCAGGCAGCCATTTTGTTCTTTTGCATTTCTTTTTCTTGGGTATCATCTTGATCCCTGTCTCCTGTATAATGTCACAAACCTTCATCTATAGTTCATCTGGCACTCTATCAGGTCTAGTCCCTTAAATCTTTTTCTCACTTCCACTATATAATTGCAAGTGATTTGATTAAGGTCATACCTGAATGGTCTAGTTGTTTTCCCTACTTTCCTCTATTTAAGTCTGCATTTTGCAATAGGGTGTTTATGATTTTAGCCACAGTTAGACCCCAGTCTTGTTTTTTGCTGACTGTATAGAGCTCCGTCATCTTTGGCTGCAAAAAAAAACAATATAATTAAACTGATTTTAGTGTTGACCATCTGGTGATGCTGATGTATAGAGTCTTCTCTTGTGCTGTTGGAAGTGGGTGTTTGCTATGACCAGTGCCTTCCTTTCACAAAATGCTATTACCCTTGCTCTGCTTCTTTCTGTACCCCAAGGCCAATCTTGCCTGTTACTCCAGGTGTTTCTAGACTTCCTACTTTTGCATTCCACTCCCCGACTATGAAAATGACATCTTTCTTGGGTGTTAGTTTTAAAAGGTCTTTCAGGTCTTCATAGAACAGTTTAACTTTAGCTTCTTCAGTGGTACTGGTCAGGGCATAAACTTGGACTACTCTGATATCGAATGTTCTGCCTTGGAAATGAATAAAGATTATTCTGTTGTTTTTGAGATTGCATCCAAGGGCTGCTTTTCATACTCTTTTGTCAACTATGATAGCTACTCCATTTATTCTAAGGGATTCTTTCCCACAGTAGTACGTATAAAGATCGTGTGAGCTAAATGCACTTATTCTAGTCCATTTTATTTTTCTGATTCCTAAAATGTTGATGTTCACTCTTGCCATCTCCTGTTTGACCACTTCCAGTTTGTCCTGATTCATTGACCTAACATCCAGGTTCTAATGCAGTATTGCTCTTTACAGCATTGAGCCTTGCTTCTACCACCAGTCACATCCACAACTGGGTATTGTTTTTGCTTTGGCTATCTCTCTTCATTCTTTCTGGAGTTATTTCTCCACTAATCTCCAGTGGCATATTGGGCACCTACAGACCTGGGGAGTTCATCTTTTAGTGTTTTATCTTTTTGCCTTTTCATACTGTTCTTGGGGTTCTCAAGGCAAAAATACTAAAGTGTTTGTCATTCCCTTCTCCAGTGGACCACATTTTGTCAGAACTCTCCACCATGACCTGTCCGTCTTGGGTGGCCTTACATGACATGGCTTAGTTTTATTGAGTTAGACAAGGCTGTGGTCCATGTGATTAGATTGGTTAGTTTTCTGTGATTGTGGTTTCAGTCTGTCTGTCGTCTGTTGCTCTTTCTGAGTACCTACCATCTTATTGTGGTTTCTCTTACTTTGGACATCTAGTATCTTTTCAAGGCTGCTCCAGCAAAGCTCAGCCACCACTCCTAACCTTGGACATGGGTATCTCCTCTTGGCCGCTTGCCGGCCCAGTGCCATGCAGCCACTGCTTTTTACAATTCATTAAAAACAATCCATAAGTGTAATTTTAAAAATAAAATTATGTAAAGTCACTTAACTTATTTGCAAGTAACTTAGATTCCTTTAACATATGCCTTATCTCAATGGCCTACTTCAACCACAACTTAATAAAATGAAGTTATAATAATAGCAGCATCATTTTACTGAAGAAATGTTTACATAATACTTAATATCATCTCATTGTATGTATGAAAATTTTTGTATAGAAATATATATACACACACATATATAATATATGTGTGTATATATATATACACACATATATATAAATACACACACACACACACACACACACACACACACATATATATAATTGGCTAGGGAAAAAATGGAATAAGGCCACACAAAATCTCTGATGAAGCCCGCCAATTCACCTATAATTCTAACTGAGTGAAGAGATCCACTGCAGTAAAGAGGGAAAAAAGAAATAGTTGATATTCTGATGTGCCCCCAAGATAGAGTCCAACTTTATGACTAAGGAATTTATTTTCCATACTTCCAGGAATATTGGTTGCTTGTGGCTTTCAGTTATATCCCCTTCTGGGAATTATCTATCACAAGGAGCTTCCTCCCTTAAAGTCATGCCTAATATCTAAAACCACTGTATATATAATAACATTAAAGGGGAAATACAATGATTCTATTCCATCTTTTCAATTCAGGGCACCTCTTTAACACCGTTTTAGATTGAAAGCATATATTAGGTGAAGTACATACATAAATTACTCTGATTTCTATATAAAAAAATTTGTCTTTCCTTCTCTAATAAATTATTCAGTCATTTATTTATATCAATGTGGATTTATATTCATTGCACAGCTTGGGTTAAAATAAAATATAGCAGTGATATGATATGCATGTATCTGACTTCAATCGAGTCTAACTCTTTGTGACCCCATGGGCTGTAGCCCAGCAGGCTCCCCTGTCCAAAGGACTCTCCAGGCAAGAATACTGGAGTGGGTTTTTCTGTGGGATGGCATGCCCTTCTCCTTGGCTCAGGGATCGAATTCTCATGTCTTTGTCTCCTGAGTTGGCAGGGGAATTCTTTACCAATAATGTAAATATAATATTATTTATTTATCTTGATGCTCAAATTGCTGTGGTTTTGGCCACTGGGAGCTCTATCAATTGGTATCTTTTCGCTTATTTTGCATTTGAATATTCCCTTACTTTTTGACACAAGATGCTCCAGGCTTATCTTCAATATGTTCCACTTAGCCCTAGAATCAACCATTACTTACAAGAAACTCTGGTTCCTGTGATCAAAGAATGTCATTATAAATCAAGTTCTGGGTATTGAGTGTTCTTATTTCTAGACCCTCTCAATGAGCAGAGGTGGGAAATGCATTCATTTCTACAAACCCACGTGTATACACACATCTATGACTACTAATGCAATGAAAACAAAGTCACTCAGTTATGTCTAACTTTTTGTGATCCAATGAACTATACAGTCCATGGAATTCTCCAGGTAGTGTATGGCAGTATACTGCAGTGGGTAGCCTTTCCCTTCTCCAGGGGATCTTCCCAAGTCAGGAATCAAACTGGGGTCTTCTGCATTGCAGGCAGATTCTTTACAAGCTCAGCCACAAATTGATGCATCTATAAAGGCTCACCCCACTCCAGTACTCTTGCCTGGAAAATCCCATGGACAGAGGAGCTTGATGAGCTGCTGTCTATGAAGTCGTACAGAGTCGGACACGACTAAAATAACTTAGCAGCAGCATCAGTAGCATGAAGGCTCAACATGACTCATCTTCATGCCTCCCACTTTAATCCAGTATCAAATGGGTCACACTAATCTCTCTTCTCCACTTACCTGTCAATAACCTCCTCCTCCAACAATAAGACAACTAACTTCCACTATCCTCCATTCACTTACTTGTTTTTCAAATTCCATTATGTACGTACAGCAATTTCAGAATTGCTAATTCACATCCTTGTGAGAAACAAGTTTACCAACTAGAGCATAATGTTTATGTACTTATACAGTTATTTTGTCTTTATTTTTACAATTTCCTGTCAAAACACCTTTTTCCAATGTACTCAAGTCAGCAGTTTTAAAAGAATACTGAAAGAATAATATACTTTATTAATTTCACTAGTTTTGTTATTCTGCATTCTCTCTCAAAGTTCTCTGATCTTCTGTTTTTGTTGTTGTTGTTTATTTGCATACATTAAGGATCATTATTTGTGTTGTAAATTTATACAAGTTTATCCATGTTCATCTTTTAGTGTTTTATCTTTTTGCCTTTTCATACTGTTCTTGGGGTTCTCAAGGCAAAAATACTAAAGTGTTTGTCATTCCCTTCTCCAGTGGACCACATTTTGTCAGAACTCTCCACCATGACCTGTCCGTCTTGGGTGGCCTTACATGACATGGCTTAGTTTTATTGAGTTAGACAAGGCTGTGGTCCATGTGATTAGATTGGTTAGTTTTCTGTGATTGTGGTTTCAGTCTGTCTGTCGTCTGTTGCTCTTTCTGAGTACCTACCATCTTATTGTGGTTTCTCTTACTTTGGACATCTAGTATCTTTTCAAGGCTGCTCCAGCAAAGCTCAGCCACCACTCCTAACCTTGGACATGGGTATCTCCTCTTGGCCGCTTGCCGGCCCAGTGCCATGCAGCCACTGCTTTTTACAATTCGTTAAAAACAATCCATAAGTGTAATTTTAAAAATAAAATTATGTAAAGTCACTTAACTTATTTGCAAGTAACTTAGATTCCTTTAACATATGCCTTATCTCAATGGCCTACTTCAACCACAACTTAATAAAATGAAGTTATAATAATAGCAGCATCATTTTACTGAAGAAATGTTTACATAATACTTAATATCATCTCATTGTATGTATGAAAATTTTTGTATAGAAATATATATACACACACATATATAATATATGTGTGTATATATATATACACACATATATATAAATACACACACACACACACACACACACACACACACATATATATAATTGGCTAGGGAAAAAATGGAATAAGCCACACAAAATCTCTGATGAAGCCCGCCAATTCACCTATAATTCTAACTGAGTGAAGAGATCCACTGCAGTAAAGAGGGAAAAAAGAAATAGTTGATATTCTGATGTGCCCCCAAGATAGAGTCCAACTTTATGACTAAGGAATTTATTTTCCATACTTCCAGGAATATTGGTTGCTTGTGGCTTTCAGTTATATCCCCTTCTGGGAATTATCTATCACAAGGAGCTTCCTCCCTTAAAGTCATGCCTAATATCTAAAACCACTGTATATATAATAACATTAAAGGGGAAATACAATGATTCTATTCCATCTTTTCAATTCAGGGCACCTCTTTAACACCGTTTTAGATTGAAAGCATATATTAGGTGAAGTACATACATAAATTACTCTGATTTCTATATAAAAAAAATTGTCTTTCCTTCTCTAATAAATTATTCAGTCATTTATTTATATCAATGTGGATTTATATTCATTGCACAGCTTGGGTTAAAATAAAATATAGCAGTGATATGATATGCATGTATCTGACTTCAATCGAGTCTAACTCTTTGTGACCCCATGGGCTGTAGCCCAGCAGGCTCCCCTGTCCAAAGGACTCTCCAGGCAAGAATACTGGAGTGGGTTTTTCTGTGGGATGGCATGCCCTTCTCCTTGGCTCAGGGATCGAATTCTCATGTCTTTGTCTCCTGAGTTGGCAGGGGAATTCTTTACCAATAATGTAAATATAATATTATTTATTTATCTTGATGCTCAAATTGCTGTGGTTTTGGCCACTGGGAGCTCTATCAATTGGTATCTTTTCGCTTATTTTGCATTTGAATATTCCCTTACTTTTTGACACAAGATGCTCCAGGCTTATCTTCAATATGTTCCACTTAGCCCTAGAATCAACCATTACTTACAAGAAACTCTGGTTCCTGTGATCAAAGAATGTCATTATAAATCAAGTTCTGGGTATTGAGTGTTCTTATTTCTAGACCCTCTCAATGAGCAGAGGTGGGAAATGCATTCATTTCTACAAACCACGTGTATACACACATCTATGACTACTAATGCAATGAAAACAAAGTCACTCAGTTATGTCTAACTTTTTGTGATCCAATGAACTATACAGTCCATGGAATTCTCCAGGTAGTGTATGGCAGTATACTGCAGTGGGTAGCCTTTCCCTTCTCCAGGGGATCTTCCCAAGTCAGGAATCAAACTGGGGTCTTCTGCATTGCAGGCAGATTCTTTACAAGCTCAGCCACAAATTGATGCATCTATAAAGGCTCACCCCACTCCAGTACTCTTGCCTGGAAAATCCCATGGACAGAGGAGCTTGATGAGCTGCTGTCTATGAAGTCGTACAGAGTCGGACACGACTAAAATAACTTAGCAGCAGCATCAGTAGCATGAAGGCTCAACATGACTCATCTTCATGCCTCCCACTTTAATCCAGTATCAAATGGGTCACACTAATCTCTCTTCTCCACTTACCTGTCAATAACCTCCTCCTCCAACAATAAGACAACTAACTTCCACTATCCTCCATTCACTTACTTGTTTTTCAAATTCCATTATGTACGTACAGCAATTTCAGAATTGCTAATTCACATCCTTGTGAGAAACAAGTTTACCAACTAGAGCATAATGTTTATGTACTTATACAGTTATTTTGTCTTTATTTTTACAATTTCCTGTCAAAACACCTTTTTCCAATGTACTCAAGTCAGCAGTTTTAAAAGAATACTGAAAGAATAATATACTTTATTAATTTCACTAGTTTTGTTATTCTGCATTCTCTCTCAAAGTTCTCTGATCTTCTGTTTTTGTTGTTGTTGTTTATTTGCATACATTAAGGATCATTATTTGTGTTGTAAATTTATACAAGTTTATCCACCACTGTAATAACAAACAATTAGTTCCACTGCTCTAAAGTTGTTCCCTGTGATTCCCCTTCTCAAACACTGCTCTTTCCCAAGACTGGCAAATGATCTGCCTTTTCATTTCTTTTATTTTTCTCTCTCTCTTTTTTTTTTTTTTTTTCTTATTCAATCTGTCATGCGAGTGTATGTTCCCTGGTTCTTTGTCTCGTCGCAGCAAAGATTTGGAGCAACGGACATTAGAGCCCTCGGCGCATCACAGCTCTCAGGTCTTGGACAAACCGTGTTACAGCTCTTAGGCAAATCAGTGTTACAGCTCTATTTTATTTAAAAGATAGCAGGAAAATGGGAGACAGAGAATTAGTGCACGCATGTGGGAGAGAGAGAGAGAGAGACAAAGAGTGCGTGCACACACGCAGGAGAGAGAGAGAGGACGCTTTGGCTCTTTTATATGTTTTCTTCCACCTGGGCCCGCCCTATGCAAATTGGGCTTAGCCAGGAGTGCTGTTCTACCTGAAGTCTTCACTCTGGTCCTCGGACCTTCTTTTGTTCTATTTTCGCAGGCTTGTCTTCCTTGTCTTTTAGCCACCGCCATTTTGGACCCTGTTTCCCTATTCTGCCTACCTAACAAATCGCTGTTGTTAAGTTGCTGTCATGACTGACTCTTTAGGTGACTGCAGCATGCCAGGCTTCCCTATCCTTCATTATTCCCAGAGTTTGCCTAAGTTTGCTTTCTCAGTAATGCCATATTACTGGCCTTACTCTGTGTATGTAGCCTTCTAGATTTGGCTCCTTATCAAGATCCATTTGATTAATTAATGTCAGATGGTTTAGGCACTTACTTTAATTACTGAATATTATTATTACACTGTATGGATGGATGCTTTTTTTAACATATAATTTTAAAAGGTTATTTTCTATTTATAGTTATTACAAAATATTGGCTGCATTCTTTGCCTTGTACAACATATACTTGAACCCATCTTATAGCCAATAGTGAAAGACATCTTTACTGCTTACATTTTTTTGATTATAAATAATAATTGTCTCCATAAGCTGCAATCAATATTCATTCACAGATTTTTATGTGGCCCTAAATGTTCAAATCAGTTAAATAAATGCTTAGTTGTATGAATGCTGTATCATAAGGTGTGTCTTTATTGAGCTAGTTAAGTAACTACCAAATACACTTTCAAATTGTGGCTTTATCAGTTTTAATTATCACCTACAGAGAATGAGTTTCAACAAGCTCTGGAAGTTGGTGATGGACAGGGAAGCCTGGCATGTGCAGTCCATGAGGTCCAAAGAGTCAGACATGACTGAGTGATTGAACTGAACAAAGAATGAGAATTCCTATTGCTCTATATCTTCACCAACACTTGGTATTTTCAGTGTTTAGGTTTCTAGACATTATAATAGGCTGTTAGCAGTAAGTTTTTAATGTTTTTAATTAGCACTTGGGGGCTTCCCAGGTAGCTCAGTGGTAAAAACCTGCCATCCAGTGCAAGGGCCACAGGAGACATGAGTTCAGTTCTCTGGGTTGGGAAGATCCCCTGGAGGATAAAATGACAACCCACTCCAGTATTCTTGCCAGGATAATCCTGTGTACAGAAGACCTTGGCAGACAACAGTAAATGGGGTTTCCCAAAGTCAGACACAACTGAGCACACAAGCAAGGAAAGTTATGTTGAGAAGTTTATTGTGTTCCTTTTCTATATTGAATATTTTTTAATATAATTTAATTAATTTATTTATTTAAGGCTGTGCTGGGTAGTCATTGATGTTCAGGCTTTTTTCTAGTTGCAGTGAGCAGAGGTTCTCTCTAGTGTGGTGCATGGGCTTCTGATTGAAGTGGTTTAACTTCTGGAGCATTCAGTAATTATAGTACTTAGTCTCAGTATTTGCAGCTTCTGGGCCCTAAAGCAGAGGTTCAATAGTTGTGGCACACAGGCTTAGTTGTTCTATGGCATGTGGGATCTTTCCAGATTAAGAATTGAACCCGTGTCTCTTTCACTGGCAGGTGAATTCTTCACTGAGCCATTAGAGAAATCCTCCATATTGAATGTTAAATATCTTTTTTGATATGTTCAGAATTTTTGCTTTGTTTCTTTATTGGAGACTTTTTTTTTAAAGACCTATATTTATACTGTGTTATTATTATTTGTTTTTAATATTTCTGTTCATATTTGAGGTTTAAAAAGGGGAAAAGGGTTAGCAGAGTAGAACTAGAGCAAAAAGATGGATATTATACTCTACTGTTAAAAATGTGTCTTAATACCTCAAATGAATGAACACTTCCAAAATTACTCTAATATTTTTAGTAGTATTTATAAGATGTATACCTAAAAATACACACTTAAAATTTGGCAAATATTACCTGTTTTTAAAATGCCAGAGATACAAATTACCAAATTCTAGTAGACAACAAATTACAAAAGCAGTTGTCTAAGGTGGAGGAGACCCAAAGTCTTCTGAATTTTTAACAAAGAGAATTGATCTACCTATTATTATTTAAAAGAGGTCTCCATGTGAGAAAAGAGGGTCTGAAGCCTTCTATTTACCATCCTGCTAATGTCTCCAATACTAATTTAAAGCAAAACTTTTATCACTTCATGTCTTTCTTGATAGACTATAAATTATTCTCAAGTTTTTAGGCATAAAACCCAGTATATTTTATAAATTAATTGTACAGCTTAATTCTTACACATAACATTTAAATTTCAGCATTAACTTATTGGAAAAGAGGCATTCCAGGTTTTTCCATAACTTTCATTATATGTAAGTGTTCCAAGAAAATGCAGTTTGGTCACTCAGTCATGGCCGACTCTTGGTGACTCCATGGACGGTAGCAGGCCAGGCCTCCCTGTCCGTCACCAACACCCAGAGTTTACTCATACTCAAGTCCATTGAGTTATTGATGCTAATTGACCATCTCATCCTCTGTTGTTCCCTTCTCCTCCCACCTTCAACCTTTCTCAGCATCAGTGTCTTTTCTAATAAGTCAGTTCTTCAAATTAGGTGGCCAAAGGACTGGAGATTTGGCTTCTACATTAGTTCTTCGAATGAATTATTAGGACTGATTTCCATTAGAAGGGACTGATTGGATCTCCTTGCAGTCCAAGGGAATCTCAAGAGTCTTCTCCAACACCCAAGTTCAAAATCATCAATTCTTCAGCGATATCCATACAAGACTATTGGAAAAACCACAGCCTTGACTAGACAAATCTTTGTTGACAAAGTAATGTCTCTGCTTTTTAATATGCTGTCTATGTTGATCATAACTTTTCTTCCAAGAGGCAAGCATCTTTTAATTTCATGGCTGCACTCATCATCTGAAGTGATTTTGGAGCCCAAAAAAGTAAGGTCTGTCACGATTTCACTGTTTCCCTGTCTATTTGGATAAGTGATGGGACCAGATGCCAACATCTTAGTTTTCTGAATATTGACTTTTAAGTCACTACCCTCTTTCACTTTCTTCAAGAAGCTCTTTAGTTCTTCTTCACTTTCTGCCATAAGGGTGGTGTCATCTTCATATCTGATATTAATGATATTTCTCCCAGCAATGCTGATTCCAGCTTGTGCTTCCTTCAGCCCAGAGTTTCTCATGATGTACTCTGCATATTAGTTAAATAAGCAGGGTGATAATATACAGCTTTGATGTACTCTTTTATCTATATAAACTAGTCTGTTGATCCATATCCAGTTCTACCTGTTCTCCCTGACCTGCATACAGATTCTCAAGAGGCAGGTCAGGTGTTCTGGTATTCCCATCTCTTTCAGAATTTCCCACTGTTTTTTGTGATCCATACAGTCAAAAGGGTTTGGCATGGTCAATAAAGCAGAACTAGATATTTTCCTGGAATGCTCTTGCATTTTTGATGATCCAACAGATGTTGAAATTTGATCTCTCATTCCTCTACATTTTCTAATTTTAGTTTGAACATCTGGAAGTTCATGGTTCACATACTGTTGAAACCTGGCTTGGAGAATTTTGAGCATTGCTTTACTAGTTTGTGAGATGACAGCAATTGTATGGTAGTTGAGAATTCTTTGGCAATGCCTTTCATTTGAGATTGGAATGAAAACTGACCATTTCCAGTCCTCTGGCCACTTATGTGTTTCTAAATTTGCTGGTATGTTGAGTGCAGCAATTTCACAGCATCATCTTTTAGAATTTTAAGTAGCTAAAGTCACTCACAATTTCAATCTTTAGGTTCATCCAAGTTATTAAAATTACATTATTTCAATATTTTAATGGTTAAATAATATTCCATTATATTCATGTACCTCTTTTTTAATCTATTCATCTGTAATAGACATTTAGTTGTTTTCATTTCTTGGCTATTATGAATAGAACTGCAGTGAACATTGGGGAGCATGTATCCTTGTGGATCATACTTTTTTGCAGGTATGTGCCGAAGGTATTGCTGGATCATATGGTAGTTCTATTTTTAGTTTTATAAGAAACTTCCATACTCTTCTCTATAGTGGTTATACTGTACAAATTTACATTAATCCTCTCCAACATTTATTATTTGTAGACTTTTTGATTATGACCACTTTGACTGATGTGAGGTGATACTTCATTCTAGGTTTGATTTTCATTTCTTTAATAATTTGATTTTCATTTCTCTACTAACTAGGGCCATTACTTGAGGACCAAAACTTATATTTTTGCTGATGGTTCTGATGAAGTCAGTGGCCTGTATATGAGGATTACAATTCACTAAAAATAAATAATGTGTAGTTTGCAAATATGTGAGTTCTGAATGTAGTACTTGATCTCTGGGACAAAGGAAGGAGTTAGATTTTACTAGGAACTGCATTGACCATGTGGCTATAATTCTATGTTAAATATAGTTGTCACATCATAATCTCTGTATATCTCACATTCTTCTCTTGGAAGCTGATATCTAACCTGGCTGTGTACAGTCTATTAAACTGAAACACTGAAGACTCCCGAATTATTGGTATTTGACTTTGGCATATTTACTTCTTTAATTTTTTTTTTAAGTCAAAGTAGATTTATTCCTTTTTTTTAAATAACTATTTGTTTATTTATAATTTTGCTGGGTCTTTGTTGCTCTGCACAAGCTTTCTCTAGTTGCTGTGGTCAGAGACTTCTCATTGTGGTCACTTCTTTTGTTGTGGAGCACAGGCTGTAAGCACATAGTCTTCAGCAACTGTGGCATCAGGACTGCAGGATTTGTGCTGTGTTTGTTCTGCAGCATGTGGAATCTTCCCAGACAATGTATTGAAACTGTGTCCCCGGCATTGAGGCAGATTATAATCCACTGTGTCACCAGGGAAATCCTTAAATTGTTTTCCTAGATGTTAATAGCTCTGAGTATTCAGAGGTTAATGACATTGAAAAGTGATCCGAACACTTCAGCAAACTGGTCACAAAACAGACACTGACCAAGTACTGGTGTTATTAGAATAGGAACTTTGGGCAGAGACAAGTCTATATCCTTTACCACTAAGGGTAATTTAGAAATGGAAGGACTGCCCCATCTCTTCTTGCCGTGGGTTTGCAGTGTCCCCACAGCAACCTCTCATCACCTTCTGTTGCCTTTTTTTCTCTTCATGGGTCTTGTCCAGACTCCTGTGTCTTTACCACAGGCAAAGTGTGAGAAATGTACTCCATGGAGAATAAAAGGGGAATAGATGAAAACATCTTTCTTATCAGAATCTTTAAACTTTAATTTTCTTTGCATTTACCTAGAGGTTTAACTCCCTTTCCTGAACCAAAACATACTTACAGTTCACAGTTCAGTCACTCAGTTATGTCCGAGTCTTTGCAAGCCCATGAATCGCAACATGCCAGGCCTCCCTGTCCATCACCAACACCCAGACTTCACTCAGACTCATGTCCATCGAGTTAGTGAAACCATCCAGCATCTCATCCTCTGTCATCCCCTTCTCCTTCTGCCCCAATCCCTCCCAGCATCAGAGTCTTTTCCAATGAGTCAACTCTTCGCATGAGGTGGCCAAAGCTCTGGAGTTTCAGCTTTAGCATCATTACTTCCAAAGAAATCCCAGGGGTGATCTCCTTGAGAATGGACTACTTGGATCTCCTTGCAGTCCAAGGGACTCTCAAGAGTCTTCTCCAACACCACAGTTCAAAAACATCAATTCTTCAGCGCTCAGTCTTCTTCACAGTTCAATTCTCACATCCATACATGACCACTGGAAAAACCATAGCCTTGACTAGACATACCTTAGTCAGCAAAGTAATGTCTCTGCTTTTGAATATGCTGTCTAGGTTGGTCATAACTTTTCTTCCAAGGAGTAAGCGTCTTTCAATTTGAAGCTAATTTAAGTTTGATTCAGTGGTAAATAATCTGCCTGCTAAATTAGGAGATATAAGTGATGAGGGTCTGGATCCCTGGGCCAGGAAGATCCCCTGGAGGAGGAAACAGCAACCCCTTTTAGCCTTCTTGCCAGGATAATCCCATGGAGAGAGGATCGTGATGGGCTACAGTCCAGGGGGTCACAAAGAGTCAGAAATAAATGAGGGTGCACACATACATAGACACACACACACAATAATTATTGATGTTGAACATCTTTAAATGTGCTTTTTGGCCATTTGTGTGTCTTCTTTGGAGAAATGTCTATTTAAATAGTCCACTTTTTTTTTTTTTTTTGGGGTTACTTGTTTTGTCGTTAAACATTTTTTATGTCTTCTGGATGCATGTTACCCTTCTTTTTTGTGATCTTGGATGATCTTCACTTCACTTCAGCTGGCTGTTCTCAGTTTTATCTTGTGCCTTCATCTGGCACTTATTATCCTGCCATCACATTTTGTCTAATTTTCTGAGACACTCTTTCCATTCTCCATGACACAGGACTATAGTTCTTATTTCTACTGTCTCCTTTCTGGTGAGTGAAGCTGTCTAAGGGGCTTGTGCAGCTTTTCTAATGTAAATAACTAGTTCTTGCCTTGCGGTAGTTGATCTGGCTCTTCCCCCCATGGTGGGCAGAGCCTTGTTCAGGGCGATTTTATGTCACTTGGCTGCAGCTGAGTTCCTGCCTGTCAGTTGTTTAGCCTGAGGAAACCCAGCACTGAAGCCTACACATGGTTTGGTGGGGATAATGATGGCCTTGAGTAGGTATCTTTCGAATGGGTACTCTCAGAACTGATCCTGCCAATGTTTTTATCCCTACAGTGAGCCATAGCTGCCGACTACCTCTGAAGGACACTCTTCAATTCTAGCAGGTAAATCCAGGTGAGCATCTTATAGAGTCATTGCTTTTATGTCTTGGATCTTGATGAGCATAAGACTTTGTGTGGACTCTCCAAAAGTAGATTTCTCTATTCTTCTGTCCTGAGGAAGTTCTACAATTAAACTACACTGGCTTTCAAAGGAAGATCTCTGGGAACTCTTCCTCTTGTTTCTTGCCCCAGTCTAGCAGTTCTGAATCCCCATTCCAGTAAGATAACCTCTGTGATATAATTATTTTCTTCAATGTAGAGTTTTAAGCCAGCTTTCCACTCGCCTTTTTCACCTTCATCAAGAGGCACTTTAGTTTCTCTTCACATTCTGCCATTAAGGTGGTGTCATCTGCATGTCTGAGGTTATTGATATTTTTCCTGGAAATCTTGATTCCAGCCTGAGCTTCATCCAGCCTGGCATTTCCCATGATGTACACTGCATATAAATTAAATAAGCAGGGTGACAATATACAGCTTAGACTTACTGTTATTCCAATTTTGAACCAGTCCATTGTTCCATGTCCGGTTCCAACTGTTGCTTCTTGATCTGCATACAGGTTTCTCAGGAAGTAGGTAAGGTGCTCTGATATTTCCATCTTTTTAAGAATTTTCCACAGTTTGTTGTGATCCACATAATCAAAGGCTTCTTAGTCAATAAAGCTGTTATAGTCAATGTAGATGTTTTTCTACATCTACAAGAAAGAAATCCCCTTGCTTTTCCTATGATTCAAGAAATGTTGGCATTTTGATCTCTGATTTATTCAAAAAGCTCATATCATAAGAACCAGTCCCATCCCTTTAAGAGAAATGAGTGAGTGAGTGAAGTCGCTCAGTCATGTCCAACTCTTTGCGACCCCGTGGACTACCAGGCTGCTCCATCCATGGGATTCTCCAGGCAAGAATACTAGAGTGGGTTACCATTTCCTTCTCCAAGGGATCTTCCTGACCCAGGGATCGAACTCGGATGTCTCGCATTGGAGGCAAGTGCTTTAACCTCTGAGCCATCAGGGAAGCCCTTATGAAAAATAGATGGGGAAAAAAATGGAAACAGTGACAGACTATATTTTCTTGGGCTCCAAAATCACTGCAGACTGTGACTGCAGCCCTGAAATTAAAACACAAGACAGCATATTAAAATCAAAGACAACACTTTGCTGACAAAGGTCTATATAGTCTAAGTTCTGTTTTTTCCAGTAGTTGTGTATGGATGTGAAGGTTGGATCACAAAGAAGGCTGAGTGTCAAATAATAGATGCTTATCAGGGAGCCCTTATGAAAAATAGATGGGGAAAAAAATGGAAACAGTGACAGACTATATTTTCTTGGGCTCCAAAATCACTGCAGACTGTGACTGCAGCCCTGAAATTAAAACACAAGACAGCATATTAAAATCAAAGACAACACTTTGCTGACAAAGGTCTATATAGTCTAAGTTCTGTTTTTTCCAGTAGTTGTGTATGGATGTGAAGGTTGGATCACAAAGAAGGCTGAGTGTCAAATAATAGATGCTTTCTAATGTGGTGCTGAAGAAGACTCCTGAGAGTCCCTTGAGCAGCAAGAGATCAAATCAGTCAACTCTTAAAGAAACTAATCCTGAATATTAATTGGAAGGACTAATGCTAAAGCTGAAGTTCCAATACCTTGGCCACCTGATGCAAAGAGCCTGTTCACTGGAAAAGACCCTGATGCTGGGAAAGATTGAGAGCATGAGAAGAAGGGGGCAACATAGGATGGGATGGTTGGATGGCACTATCGACTCAATGGAAAGGAGTTTGAGCAAACCCTGGGAGGTAGTGAAGGACAAGGAAACCATCTGCACTTTAATTCATGGAATCATAAAAAGTCAGAAACAACCGAGTGAGTGAAAAACATAATCGTTTTCTAGTTTGTAGTTTGCCCAACCAGTGGGTATGGAATTTGATTTTGTCTTTATTGCACCCCTCTTACAATTCATTTTGGCTTCTTCTTTATCTTTGGAATACCTTTTTTGTAGGTTCCATTGTTTGTATCATCAATTGTTATTCAGCAATTATTTGTGACTTTTGTGCTTTTGTAAGAAAAGTTTGACTTCACCATATTGAGCTAATTTCTCAGTGAGTTTTCTTTTAAACTCAAAATTATTTAGTCTTAGTCATCATTGATCACTTGAAAGGCATTGCAAGTCACAGGATATACTATTAATATGGGTCTCTAACTACACAGACATCTGTTAGATAATAAATCGAAACATAAATAGATCATCAAATTGATGGATAAGTTACATAGAGGACATTCTTATGATTCAAATCTTAAATATTCATAAAGGGTAAAGAACACTCAGAAACTATATTTTACCAATAAAATTAGCAAGTAAAGTTACAAAAACAGTTGGAGAATTTGATATGAAGAAATTTTAAAGCATTATGGCATGACTTAATTGGAGATATGTTTGGAAGGCAAGCTATGTAAAACAAGAAAATATGAGGAACTAGAGTTTTAAATGATTAGGACACGATATATTTTTTAATTTGCCTTTTAAGAACATATTAAATATTCAGTTACCTAAATGGCTGGGATTATCATTTAGTATTAGTATACAAAGAAGTATAGAATGTGAAGAGAATTATAACTGTTTTAGAAAAATAAATGCCAAAATATGTCACATATTTTCAAATTACAGAGAATACTGCTTCAGTATAAAAAAATATAAACAAAGATAGAGCAACAGGATTGAGAAGTATAATCAAAGCCAGTCTAGACAGATGGGCATATAGTTTTATCTATACCTTCAATTAACAAGTACTGCTGTAATCACCATGGAAATAATACCAAAGGCAGTCAAAAAGTATGCTGAAAATTAGTAGAAGGAAACATATTAGTCATGCACCATAATTCTGGAGGCACAACATTCAAAGCCTCTTACAACCCATCATCCAAAAGAAGAAGACTCATGTCTCCTTATTATAAATTTATTAACAGAAGTTGGCCTAGTTAGACTCATTCCACCATCAGATTGAACAGATGTTCTCATAAGTTCAGGAATATTACTAAATATCAATAATAAGTGCACCTGACACAAAGGAGCCACATTATACTTTCCCACATAGAAACCAGAAGTTGATGACTAGAAACACCAACAAGGGAAACTGCAGGGCAATGAATGCCTGTTAGGAGGTACCTTTTTTTTTTTTTTTTTTTTACTCAAATCTCCTTTCCACCAACTAGAGGCAAAGAAATCATCGAGTAATCTCAATATAATAAACCTATTACAATAGGAGGGCAAAATTGGGAATTTTTTTGTTCTTGTAAACCATAGATCTGTCACTCATCTAGATTTGTTAAGTAGCCTGATAAGGCTGGTAGTTAAGATATCCAAGAACAGGTGTAGGAAAATGTCTTTATCTCTATAGGTCAAAGAACA
The DNA here is from genome assembly GCA_006408675.1 of Madoqua kirkii. Classification (NCBI taxonomy): domain Eukaryota; kingdom Metazoa; phylum Chordata; class Mammalia; order Artiodactyla; family Bovidae; genus Madoqua; species Madoqua kirkii. Next base: position 19,920 of record SJYC01113543.1, read on the forward strand.
CCCTCCATCAATGAAAGACAATAGTTATCCAAGAGATCCAGACATGACTGACTCCTTCATAATAAGTACCAGGTCTAAGATGTACTCTTTGTCCTTGCAAACCACAAAATCGCCCCCACATAAAACCAGAAAACATCAGAACTTGGAATAATTTCTTTCAATACATCAAAAACACAAGTGGAGAAAAAGGGAAACACTAGATTCAGCAGATAATTAGATTAAAGCTATACTGAGCAAGGCTCTGCCTACAAGAGCAAGACCTAGCTTTTCCCATTGCCAGTCCCTCCCATTAGGAAGCTTACATAGCCTCTTAGTCTCATCCATCAAAGAACAGACAGAAGAAAAAAATCTCATCAGCAGCTAAAACAGAAGTCATATTATAAAAAGTAAAGTGAAGTTGCTCAGTTGTGTCCAACTCTTTGGGATCCCATGCACTGTAGTCTACCAGGCTCCTCTATGGCATTTTCCAGGCAAGAGTACTGGAGTAGGTTGCCATTTCCTTCTCCAGGGGCTCTTCCTGACCAAGGGATAGAACCCAGGTCTCCTGCATTGCAGGCAGATGCTTTTCCCTCTGAGCCACCAGGAAAGCTTTATAAATAATGATGGAAAAGCAGAAATTTATGTCCCAGGTGAAGAAACAAGATAAAACCCCATAAACAATGCTGCAATGAACATTGGGTACATGTGTCTCTTTCAGTTCTGGTTTCCTCAGTGTGTCTGCTCAGCAGCAGAATTGCTGGGTCATAAGGCAGTTCTATTTGCAATTTTTTAAGGAATCTCCGCACTGTTTTCCATAATGGCTGTACTAGTTTGCATTCCCACCAACAGTGTAAGAGAGTTCCCTTTTCTCCACACCCTCTCCAGCATTTATTGCTTGTAGACTTTTGGATCGCAGCCATTGTGACTGGCGTGAAATGGTACCTCACTGTGGTCTTGATTTGCATTTCTCTGATAATGAGTGATGTTGAGCATCTTTTCATGTGTTTGTTAGCCATCCGTATGCCTTCTTTGGAGAAATGCCTACTTAGTTCTTTGGCCTATTTTCTGATTGGATCGTTTATTTTTCTGGAGTTGAGCTGCATAAGTTGCTTGTATATTTTTGAGATTAGTTGTTTGTCAGTTGCAGAAAGATAGTAATGATGACCCTGTATGTGAGACAACAAAAGAGACACAGAGGTATAGAACGGACTTTTGGCCTCTGAGGGAGAGGGTGAGGGTGGGGTGATTTGGAAGAATGGCATTGAAACATGTATACTACTATATAAGAAACTAAGAGCCAGTCTATGTTCAATACAGGATACAGGATGCTTGGGGCTGGTGCACTGGATAATTCAGAGAGATGATATGAGGTGGGAGGTGGGAGGGGGCTTGGCTTTGGAAGATCGTGTACACCTGTGGCTGATTCATGTTGATGTATGGCAAAACCAATACAGTATTGTAACGTAAAATAAAGTATTAAAAAAAAACATAAAAACAACTAAATCAGTTGAAAATAGACAACCTTTAAAAACAAAATTCAGAATAATGATGATGATGGGCCAGGATCTCAGGAATACACTGGACAAGATGTAAGAAATATTTACCAAAGACCTATAAGAACTAAAGGACAAACAAACAGAAATAAATAATACACTAAAAGGAATCAACAGCAGAATTAATAAGGCAGAAAAATGAATAAATGATGTGAAGGACAAAATGGTGAAAATCAATGCTGAAGAACAGAATACTGGAAAAATAAAATGAAGATTGCCTAAAAGATCTTGGGACAACATTAAACTTATCAACAGCCACATTATAGGGGTCCTAGAAGAATACAAGGGAGAAGTGGTCTGATAAAATATTGGAAGAGATAATAACTGAAAACTTTCCAAACATGGGAAAGGAAATAGTCAACTAAGTACAGGAAGTAGAGAGATCCAAGTGGGAAAAAGAACAATGAAGAACACACTAAGATATAGTAATAAAATTGACAGAATTTAGAAACAAAGATAAAATATTAAAAGCAACAAGGGAAAAATGGCAAACAACATAAAAGGAAGTCCCATCATGTTGTCAGCTCAAGAGAATCCCTAATGTCAGAATACACTTAAAATGACGCAAAGGAAGAATTTATAACCAAAAATAATCTACCTAGAAACATTCTTATTCAAATTTGATGGAGAAGCCAAAAGCTTTTTGGACAAGCAAAAATTTAGACAGTTCAGCATCACAAAACCAGCTTTACAAAAAATGCTAAAGGCTTCTCTAGGCAGGAAACACAAGAGAAGGGAAAAGTCTGCAGAAAATAAACCCAAAACAATTAAAAAATAGTAACAGGATCATGCATATGAATAATTATCTTAAATGTAAATGGATTACATGCACCAACCAAAAGACATAGACAGCTGGGTGGATGAAAACATTTGCATGTATGCACTTCCACTTGCCATGTCACTCTGCTTGACCTCCCCAAATTGTATGCATTTATTTTATATTATTAGTTAGTCATGTTCCGATTATTTCCAAACATGGGAAAGGAAATAGTCAACTAAGTACAGGAAGTAGAGAGATCCAAGTGGGAAAAAGAACAATGAAGAACACACTAAGATATAGTAATAAAATTGACAGAATTTAGAAACAAAGATAAAATATTAAAAGCAACAAGGGAAAAATGGCAAACAACATAAAAGGAAGTCCCATCATGTTGTCAGCTCAAGAGAATCCCTAATGTCAGAATACACTTAAAATGACGCAAAGGAAGAATTTATAACCAAAAATAATCTACCTAGAAACATTCTTATTCAAATTTGATGGAGAAGCCAAAAGCTTTTTGGACAAGCAAAAATTTAGACAGTTCAGCATCACAAAACCAGCTTTACAAAAAATGCTAAAGGCTTCTCTAGGCAGGAAACACAAGAGAAGGGAAAAGTCTGCAGAAAATAAACCCAAAACAATTAAAAAATAGTAACAGGATCATGCATATGAATAATTATCTTAAATGTAAATGGATTACATGCACCAACCAAAAGACATAGACAGCTGGGTGGATGAAAACATTTGCATGTATGCACTTCCACTTGCCATGTCACTCTGCTTGACCTCCCCAAATTGTATGCATTTATTTTATATTATTAAGTTAGTCATGTTCCGATTAAGGCTTGCATTGTAACCATCTTTTACTTTTTGTCTGGCTACTGATGGTGAAAATGGATAAACATCTTTTACTATTATGATTATGTAACTATTACTCACTTAATACTATTGTATCATGATTGGACAACAGAAAAATAGTTATTGTATATCACTAAAACTATCATTTAACAGAAAAACCTGTAATTAGTATTTAAAATCCAGATGCATATCAGAATTATCTTGAAAGCTTTTGAAAAACATAAATACCTATATATTACATTTTTTTCTCCAGAGCTACAGATATGTTTCTAATGAGCAATCATGTTTAAAAGCAATTGGACTGTATGATGTTTTATTGTTATCTAGTTTGTTGCATGTTTTTTATTTCATATTCAATGTCCCCACTTAATTTAGTTTATGTTTTCCAGTTTCTCCATCTCTTCTTATCATTTTCTTTTTTCTGTTGTTCTTTATCAAATCTTTATCAAGTTTGTGTCATGCTGTGTTTAGTCATTCAGTCGTGTCAGACTCTTTGTGACCCCATGGACTGCAGCTAGCCAGATTCCTCTGCCCATGAAGAGTCTCAATGCATGAGAGGGCTGCCATGCCCTCCTCCAGGGTATCTTCTCAACCCAGGCACCAAAGTCAGGTCTCCCATATTACAGTCATATTCTTTACCATCTGAGCCACTAGGGAAGGACAAGAATATTGGAGTGAATAGCCTAACCCTCTCCAGGGTACCTTTCTGACCCAAGAATCAAACCAGGGTCACATGCATCTTAGGTGTATTCCTTACCAGCTGAGCTACCAGGGAAGCCCTCCTTTCCACCATTCCCAGAGGTAAAAAATGAGTCCTAAATATTCAGTGAACATCCTGTCTTGGCTGTATACAGTGTCTTGAATAATATCTGACAAATGGTAGATGCTACATAGATAGTTATGAAATGAAGCAATCTAAGTGGTAAGTGAATAGAATTTATGTTATAATAAGAATGCACGGAGATAATCCAGAGAGATGATATGGGGTGGGAAGGGGATTCAGGACTGAGTGCTTGTATACACCCGTGACAGATTCATGTCAATGTATGGCAAAACCAATACAGTATTGTAAAGTAAAATAAAGTAAATAAATAAATAAAAATAAAAAAATGAATATTAAAAAAAAGAGAATGCATTTATAAGGATTAAACTGACATAGGATGGCAAAAGTTTGACAATATCATATATTAGTATGTCATGAAACATGTACAGACTATAAGAAAACACACATATTAAAGCACACTTTATTAAAGCTGAAAACATTCATCCAATATACTTGCATAGGCATTTCCAATTAGTTAACTATTAACTTTAATACTCATAGAATCTCAACATCAATTCCAATTCTTGACATTGAATCTTAATACAAATTAGCACAGATAAACAAAGGGACAAACATGAGGAATTTATCTACTCTTGTTCAAAGAAAAATATACTTAGATCAGATAGCTAGATCAGCCATCCAAAGGGAATGCTTAAATGCATACCTCTGGTGGAATACTATATTGCAAATAAAATCAATAACCAGAAATTACATGTAGCAATATTCCTACATTTGTATTAAATAAATGTACTCCTACATTTATTTAACAATTACTTAGATGGCGTCTCATATCTGTTAGATATGGTTCTAAGTGTTTTACAAATATTAACTTATTTAATACTGATAATCTTATGAGAAGAGGTTTTCAGGTGGCTCAGTGGTACATAATTAGTGTAAAGAATCTGCCTGCCAATGCAGGAGATGTGAGTTTGATCCCTGGGCCAGGAAGATCCCCTGAAGTAGGAAATGGCAATCCACTCCAGTATTCTTGCCTAGGAAATATCATGAACAGAAGAATTTGATGGGGCCGCAGTCTGTGAGCTCCCCAAAGAGTCATACATGATTTAGAGACTAAACAACAACAGCAATAACAATTTTATTAGATTGGTACACTATTATCCTCACTTAGAGATGAGAAAACTTCAGCAGAAGATGATTTTGAAACACAGCTTGGGTCACAGAACTAGTGAAATTTGGAGCAGAAATCCAAACCCAAGCAGCCTGAATCTTAATTACTCTCAAATTTTGTGCTATGTTTGTGATAGAAAAACAAACCTGACTCTGTATTGCATCTATCCCTTTATCTCTAACTATTGTATTCTGTTATTTTCTGTTATGTAACAGAAAATAATGTGTCCTTTTTGAATTTTATAAGGATGTTGTAACCAGACCTGCATGGACAGTAGAAAGCACAAAAACGTCTGGCACCCAGAAGTTTGCAACTAATAGCCACAATTCCTTCCCTTTGGAATACAGATAAGCCTGAATTCTAACTCAGATAGGTCTGTTCTTTAGGATGCTAGTCCTCAGTCTGAAGGTTTTACAAATATGGTCACAGTTTCTTGCCCTAAGGACTTCTCTCTCAATTTATTAACCTTTCAAGTGGTGAGGAAGCTGTGATTGATTCAGTGACATGCACACACACACACACACACACACACACACATACACACAGAGACTTGTACAACATCAGTAAATGGAAGAGTTAACTCATGAAATCACAATTATAAATATTATAAAATGTTATATACAAATATTGTAAAATGTTCATTGCAGCGCTATTTGCAACAGACAGAACATGGAAGCAACCTATATGTCTATCCACAGATTAATGAATAAGGAAGTATATATATATATAATGGGGTATTACTTAGTCATAAAAAGGAATGATTTGAGTCTGCTGAACTGAAATGGATGAACCTAGAGCCTGTTGCCTCACAAAGTGAAGTAAGTCAGAAAGAGACAAAATATATATGTATCAGTTCAGTTCAGTTGCTCAGTCATGTCTGCTTTTTTGTGATCCCATGGTCTGTAGCATGCCAGGTTTCTCTGTCCATTACTAACTCCCAGAGCTTCCTCAAACTCATGTCCATTGAGTCTGTGATGCCCTCTGTTGTCCCATTCTCCTCCTGCCTTCAATCTTTCCTAGCATCAGGGTCTTTTTCAATGAATTCTTCACTTAAGGTGGCCAAAGTATTAGAACTTCAGCTTCAGAATCAGTCTTTCCAATGAATATTCAGGACTGATCTCTTTTAGTATTGATTCATTTGATCTCCTTGCAGTCCAAGGGATCCTCAATCTTCTCTAACACCCTAGTTCAAAAGCATCAATTCTTCAGCTCTCAGTTTTTTTATAGTTGAACTCCCATATCCATACACGACTACTGGAAAAACCATAGCTTTGCCTAGGTGACCCTTTGTCAGCAAAGTCATGTATCTGGTTTTTAATATGCTGTCTAGTTTAGTCATAGCTTTCTTCCAAGGAGCAGGTGTCTCTTAATTTTATGGCTGCACTGACCATCTGCAGTGATTTTGTAGCCCAAAGAAATAAAGTCTGTCATATATTAACATTTTATCCTTCTGGTTCAGATAGTAAAGAGTTCATCTACAATGAAGGAGATGCACATTTGATCCCTGGAGAAGTAAATGGCAACTCACTCTGTATTCTTGCCTGGAAAATCTCATGTACAGAGAAGCCTGTTGCACTAAAGTCCATGGGGTGGTAAAAAGTCAAACACAAAAGAGCAACTAATACACATATTAAGGCATATATTTGTTTTGGGGTGTTAGCTCAAAAGGTCTTATAGGTCTTCATAGAACCATTCAATTTCAGCTTCTTCAGAATTACTGGTTGGGGCATAGACTTGGATTACTGTGATACTGA